>DF237299.1:0-85263 GCA_000708835.1 Klebsormidium nitens
CTGGCACAGCTGCAAGCTGCAACACGCCGGTCAAAATCGAGCCAGCGATCTCGGCGTCGCCCTGCCTGGGCCCAAGTTGGGGAAGAAGAAGGCTGGCAAGGTGGCAAGGTGAGAGGCAGCGGCGCCCTTCTTGGGTGGGACCTCGGGTGCACATTGACACAGCGTCAAGCTGCGAACATGGAGGCTAGGAAAATGCTGCGGCATTTGAGGTTGACCTCCCCCACATATGCTTCTTGACACTAGGCGGTGTTCCTTTGAGAAGGTGAGGCCGCGTCCAAAGCAATGCACAAGATGCTCTGCAGTTTCGCTGGTACCGTAATATGCTCGCTTTGCTTCTGGCATATGACTTGCTGGTGACTGCTTGCTATTTGAAAGAATGCTGGTGAAGACTTCCATATTCCTGTCCTGGAAGCCGTTGGAGTTGCACGGACTGTATTTCCTCTGCACGTTTTCGTACCCCACTTAAGCCTAGCTTTAGGAGTGCTCAAGGACACTCCAGCTTCTGCACTTCTGAAAGGCAGATTCATTGGGCCTTATCCTGCAACCAGACGGTCATTATGTCATCCTGCGACGAGAAGTTCATAACGCGACACCTCTTATGGGTTTATTTCCACAGCTGTTTGCTTTGCCACCAGCTCAGAGAATGGCGGAATCCGTGTTGGTGAATGCTGAAAAGGGCTGGTACACAGTCGGTGCTAAGCCGTGGCCCGGTAAGTCTTGGATCTTTTACAGAAACTGAATGTTGGCTGATGATTCTCAATCACATACGGCGCAGATAGGGCTCTCTTCTGAGGGCTTCTGCTTTGACCTACTCCAAAGGCTAAGATAAGATCTGGGCTAGGTGTCAACCCGTCAATATCGCTTTTGGAGTGTGTTCTTTTGACGGGCCATACCGGAAGCATCTGAAGTGACGTCCTATTTGAAAACAAAAGCCAGGGCCCTGTGGGCGAGCTGCTGCTGCGACAAGTTCCTCGTCGCCGTTTGCTGTTCTGCTGAACCGCCCTCTTCGAGAGCTTTGGAAGGCCAAAAAGTATTGACTGTTTGACGGGTCTCACATAGAGAGTGAAGTTGTTTGAGGCAGTATGTCATCACATTCTTTTCAACTTTTTGTGAAGTGCCGCAAGGGCATAGACACTGGTCATAGAGTTACAGCAGATGGGGTGGTGAGTATAATGAATTTTCTGACCAGAACATGGTTCATGCGCCACGATTGCAGTTGGGCTGCGGTACATTCTTCATGAGCAGATTGGCTCGGGATCGTATGGGGACGTCTGTCGAGCCACGGACCTTGACACGAACGAGAAGATTGCTTTGAAGGTAAGCAACAGACTCGATTCTGGCTGGCTCCTAGGACGACTATGTCGCAATGATTGAGTCTAGCTTTGTAGATGAGCCGTATTTGTCTGTCTCTTGATTGTTCCCTGCCCCCCAGCTGATGTGAACAGGCTTTTGGCAGAGGGTGATTACAAACTCATCCCAGCTGGTCTGTCCCTTACATCGCTAGACGCCTTCCGATTGATCATGCTTCCTGAAGACCACACTACCTCACTCCTTAACGTCTTGACAATTCTTTTGTGTGTTCTCCTTCCCGCAGCGCATCCCCGACATCATGTGCTCCCCCATGCTCGCCAAGCGCGTCCTGCGGGAAGTCTGCATCATGCGCCGCATCTCGCACCCGTATATCATCAAAGGTGAGGCGGGACATAGGGAGCCAGATATACAGAAGTCGTTGTAGCCCCCACAGTAATGATTACGGTGAGATTTGAACGCTTTCTTTGCAAAAGGAGATTCAGTGTTTGAATCGGTCATATTCGAGACTCTGAGAGTCTCAGCGGTAAGCTCGACTTCAACAAATTGTACCACCTGCTGCCATTTGCAATCTAAGCTTCCCCTCGGCACAGAGTACAAAGTCACTCAACCCAGTGCTCGCTTATGCTGCAGTCTCCGACGTTTTCCTGCGGGAGTCCACTGAGGTCGAGGAAGGGATCGACCTGTACATAGCAACAGAGTATGCTCAGGAGTGAGATTCCCCGTCAATTCGCCGTCGATTTCTTTGACTTGCTTCGACCCTCTGTTTTTTCTACTCTTATTGCGATGCCATCATTGCGTCCTCTCTTGCCCTACTGTGAGCTCCCAGTCTCGAATCATTCAATAGATTGCTCCCCGACCCCACTTGCAAGAAGATCTGATGATAGTCACATTTGACACCTGTCAATTGGATGATCTTGCGAAAGAAGATTTCTAATGACCCGGAACTCAAGGCAAGCACCTAGATGCCAACTTCTGCACTCGATAATGCTTCCGTCTTCGCTTCGGTCGCCTTCAGGTCTTTGTTTTGACTGCCCAGAATTTCGTTGATAAGGGGAGGTTTTGTGTACATATTGTGGTTCCTATGGTATCTCACACACTCCCATTCCCAAAACATCTCTCAGTGTACATTCATGGTGGCTCCAGAATCTATATCATTACTGAAACAACGTCCATGGTATAGTTGTGTGTCCAAAAACCGTAGTGTAAAAGTCTGCCATCTCACTCGGTAGGGGCGACATTTACCGGCTGCGGCGGCCGCTTACCCTGCCGGACGTCCGGAGGCTCATGTGGGAGCTCCTGGTGGCCGTCCGATACCTGCACAGCCAGCAGGTCTGGCACAGGTGAGGGGCCGCCTCCAACCAGAAACTCAGGGCATATCTGCAGATCCCTTATCAGAGTCGCGGAGCTTCGTAATATCGTTAGTACTTTCGAGTCCTTCTGTGAATGCTATCTTGAGCCTGAAGTTGAGTGCAATTGCGTGTGTGGTTTCAGCCTTTCTCTCCTCTGTCCGTGCAGGGATATCAAGTCCGAGAACACTCTGCTCTCGGAAGGGCTGACGGTCAAGGTTTGCGATTTTGGGCTTGCACGGTCCGCTCTTGGGGTGAGCCTCGCGACTTCCAGAATCCTCGTGGACTCCGACATCTGTTGGAGACCTTCCCTGAGCATTCTTGCTCTCGCAGGACTTAAGACAAAGTCGTGCAGGGGTCAGCAGCACCCGAGCCTTATCACTGCTTTACATTGGTTACTGCTATGAGTCGAGGAGGCCCAATACCCTAAACCCTTAGAAGCTCAAAAACCAAACCATGAATTACAGACCCGGATAGAGCGTATGACACTCGAGCGTCCGCTGGGATCCAGCACTAGTCGAACCTACCGCTGACCTCCAGAATCTTGTGTTCCCGAAGCCCTGAAGGCGTGCTTCCTCTCCGATATGCAGGCGCCAAATGACGAGGAGGAGTATCGCAGTCTGTCGACGCCGTCAGGGTCCGGGAAAAAGCGGCGTTTGGAGCGGCAATACACACGCACGGTAGGCCGGCCTTCGCGTCTCCGTTTTCCCTGCTCGGGAGTTTGAAGAGGAGAAGTTATATAGGCTGGGTTTTGCGTCCATCGTATGTGGCCCTGTAAGGCGTCCACCATGATCGCTCCTATCCGCCTGGAGCCAGTTGGAAGGCTGACCTTAATTCTCATTGCAGTGACACCCGTCGACTCGTGCATACCGACGTGTCCCACTATCCGGTGCCCACGTCGACTTTCTCTCTCGCTTGGATTCCAGACGTCGCAAATTGAGTACGTTGACTTGATTAACCGCGGTTCGAGCCAAACCTGCAGGTGGTGACCCCGAGCTACCGCGCGCCCGAGGTCATCATGTCTCGAGGCCAGTACACGTCAGCCATCGACATCTGGTCGCTAGGTTGCATCTTCTGGGTAAGCCTACTTTCGAGCATCGGCGGCTAAGTACGTCTTTCAGAATGGTCTTGATTCTCCAAGAGCCGGTTACCGCAATAGCCGTTATTCCCTTTCTGCGTATCTCCTCTCTTCGCGTTGCCTTTCAGCTTTTGAACCAAGGGCAGATCAGGTTCTTAACAAAAAGCAACTGCCTGCCAGAAAAGCAACCGCAACGTAGCCCTGCCGCGGGGCTACGCCCATATTTCAGACATTCACCTTCAAGGCTGACCGGCAGGTCAAACACTGGTCTGCAGGAACTTCTGCAGCGGCAGATGAACCCCCAGCGGCCCGGCCCGCCCCCCCGCCCGCTGTTTGGGGTGCGCGGCGAGCCCGCCACCCCGGAGAAGGGCGAGCTGTACGTGGACGACGGCGAGTCGCCGCTCGCGGAACAGGTGAGAACCGGCGGACGGGGCGCTCGGGCCATGCTGACGTGTGGGTTTCCGTGCTGACGTCAGCACGGGCGTTGAAGGATGGTTTGGAAGCTCACGGTAATCCGACTCGTGATCCATACCGCATGCCTCTGCTTGTTCGTCGAGGCATGGACGGCACTCCGCCAATCATTCGCGGGCTCAGGAAAAAAGTCTTAAGATTCTGTGATACCCTGGTCCGCAGCCTTTGAAATACTGATTGAGCCACTCCGCTGATCGCATTCTGGTCCACGTGTTCAGCTTGACGTCATCTTCGACGTGGTGGGCACCCCCCCCTGGCGGGACGTCGAGACCGTCCCGAGCGAAGCGTGGCGCGCGTACCTCAAGCGGCTGCCAGGCCGGGTGAGCAAAGCCGACCGGCGCAAAGGAATCTGAGAGGTCGTGGTGGATGTCAATCAGGCAGTTATCTGCGCAGACAAGTCTAGGAGACGTCGGGAGGCCGACCGAGCAGTTTGACGATGCGTCGTCAGTGTGCGTACCAGAGATCGTTTGCGCTGCCTCGCTGCTGCAGACCGCTGGACCTCCAAAGCTTTCACACTTTTGTAACGTTATTTGTCTTGGCTTTTATCTGTCCTAAAACTCATTTTTTGCCACCCATGTCTCGTCAACGATGTAGGCGTGGGGTCACAATCCTGCTGTCCGCGACAGCCTTCACCGGCAATTCAGGAAGGGCTCAGCCTGAAAAGTCGAACAACTTCGAAGCCTGATAACCCCTACCGTCCTCAAACCCTTCGCAGCCCGGCAGCCTGGTACCTTCGATGGCCGGCTTGCCCAAAAACGAAAATCACTTGGAAATTCAGAAGTTACAAAACATCATCGTCCTTTACCTTTTGAAACCCGGCAGCCTGATACCTTCTATGGCAGGCTTCATCGCAAAATGGAAAGCACTTGAACCCTCCAAGTCACACAAAGCTGAATTTGTCATGTCCCTACCCTTCCAGCCCGGCAGCCTGGTACCTTCAATGGCCGGTTGCGACCCCCATGCCGTAGACCTCCTTTCGCGCATGCTGGCCTTCGACCCCTCCCGGCGCTGTACCGCAGACGAGGCGCTCGCGCACAACTTTTTCAGGGGGCACCGCGGAGCCCTGGATCTTCCCCCCTTGCCGCCGTCTCCTGCCGCCCTCCCGAACGCTGCCTTTTGGATGGTTGGAGACCCCTCTGTGGCGCTCGGGCTGCTAGAGGTGAGGCACCGCTTTAGTCAGCGAAAGGCTGAGAGCTGGGTTAGGGCCGCTCGTTAGAAAGCAGCGTTGTGGTGTCGACAGGGTTCTACACGCCACGTGCTGACCTTTGGACTCCCGTTAATCATTCTAGCGACCGAGACCCCCGAGGTTTGGCTTGAGGTCCAGGCGGAGGGAGACCAGGCCCGAAAAAAGATTTGGGATCGTCATGTTGAGCTCCAAACAAATCTTTCATGCCCTCATCCACGGTTTCAATTTGCTCTGACGTACAATTGACGGAAATGAGCCGGGAACGTTGTTTCTCACAGAATTATCTTCGTGGGAGGAACTTTCGAGGACTGCATCTACTCTCTTTATGAGTCGATTGAATGTCCTATGGACGGAAAGTGATCTCCACGCAAACCAACAAGACCACCTTCGTTTGCAGCGCGAGTTAGACCGGTCCGCATACGAGGACGACGGCGGGCGTCAGCGGCTGACGTGGCTTCTAGAGCGCGAAGTCGAAGGGCAGCAGGCGCAGCACCGTGCTGCGATGAGCGCCGCCGAGGACCTTCTAGCCGTTCCCGACCTGGAGGCGCATTCGCCCGAGTTGTCGGAAGCTTTAGACGTACCGCCTGGAAACTATATTCTGGAAGAAGCGGTGCCGTCTATAAGCCACACGGGAAGCAGCAACGGCGGGAGAGAAGGTGGGGGGAATATGGCTTTAGACGAGCGTGTTTCGAAACAGGGGGTAGGGGCAGCTGGGCGGGCACGGGCCATGCTACCCCCCCGGATGGTGGTGCGACAGGGCTCGTTCCGAGTTGAGCGACAAATGCCGCCTAGGGGGGTGGCGAAGCGGGGGGTTGTTGAGCTAGCGCCGCTGCCCCCTCGAAACGGGGAGAACGTGGTCCTTGTTGCGCAGGGCTCGTTTTCGTCCGGACAGAAGCAAGGGCTGTCGCGGCTTGTCAACGGGGGAAAGGGTGGGAATCTTCGGGCGAGGAGGGGGCAGGCGCAGCTGGAGCCCGTTGCTGAGATCAGCGAGCAGGCGGCTGACGTCATCGGCGAACGGGAGGCGCGCGCGCTGTGGAAGCGAGCGGCCGAGCAGGAAGCGTTGATGGTCGCGGCCGTCGCGGCTGCGCGGGAGGAACCGGCGCAGCCGCTGAGGCGCTCCCCCCGGTTTATGGGGGGTCCGAAGGAGGAGTTGCCGTACCGAAAAAGGATACGAATCTAGCATTCTGGTGACGTTTCATGGCACGGCTTTCACTTATCTTACTACCAGATGACTTGGCTGATGTTACAGCCCTACCGCTGATTGCTGATTGGCTTATGATTTGAGAATAAAGGCGTGTAAGCTATGTGCAGACGAGAACCTATCAGCTATGGGAACATTACGGGTGAGCAGTTATCTACTGTGGCACGAACGCAAGAGCACCGAGTTCGGACACAAAGACATGTACAGTAACATTGACGGCTCCGGATTGTACCGTCAACAGTACAATTATATAAAACGCACCACGTGTAGGCTAGCAGGCGTCAGACTTGTATCTCACAAGGTGACAATTGCCCCAATACACAGTCGAGCGCAAGCTCCTGGGCTGTCAATCTTCGAAACCTCTGCGTACATGGTGCACCAGACAAACGCCGGACCTAACTAAGAGCATGGGGAGGCAATACACGTTTGCCAAAGGAATTTCAAAGGACGGTGGAAGGTTCTGTCCTGATGCAGTGACTCAACGGTTCAGTGTAGGCCGCGCGTTATTTGGATGACGTTGTTTCAAGATTGGGCGACGGTGCTGGCCATGCAGACGATCCTGAACGCAGATCTGCTCATGCGGTGTGATTGATCGATGAAGATGCACATGCGGCGCAAAATAGTGTACGCCTGCCATGCTTAGCTCTTCTCTCAACGCACATGCTTTTAATTACGGCTCTTAAGCCCGCCATGGCCTTAAAAATGTGGCAGTTGCTTCGTGCGACGGTTCTTCGTAGCATGCAAAGCTGTGAATAGCTTTCGTCATCCATTCACATCAATGCGAGTTTTCTATCCTGCATGTAGCTTGGACCTACCTGATTGGTTCGATTAGCACATGCGGAAACCATATCCATGCGATCAGAGTTCGGGGTTTCAGAAGCCGCTAGGGGCTTCTGCACCAGCTTAGAAAGCCTGCCACTGATAGTGTTGCATGTGCCAACTTGGGAAAACGATACAGAGTGCCGTTACGAGCCTTCAAAGCTTCGCTTGGACATTGAGGACTGCTTCTAATTCTCATGTGACTCGAAACTCTGGATTGCATACACTTGATCGCACGGGGACTACCTCATACCTGATGGTAACCTATGTACACAGACTCCACAGACGAGTCAAGCGCTCGCCTTCCTTATCCTACCGTCCAGATCCTTGAGCTCGTCCTTGATCTCCCGCTTCTTCGCATCTACATACTTGGTGCGCTTCTGTGTCCTCAGGTGCTCTAGCTCCGCCCGCAACATGTCTCTCTTCAGAATCATCTCATCTTGTGCGCTTAGCTTCGCAGGTTCCAGGAGCGAGACCGGAGACGTCGGAGGGTCCGCGGGGGCCAATGCTTGGTGACCAGAGGCAGGATCCACGTAAAAGGTGTAGTACAAGCCTGCGCCAGCCGCTACGCAGACTGCTGCAGAAAGGAGAAGGAAAGGACCCCCGCCTTGGGACTTTGGTGGCGGTATCACGGCCTCTTCGGCGCGGGAGACAGGGGGTTGCCGGAAGGGAGGGGTGCCATTTGCTGGGGAGTTAACCTGCAGCACACATATGTAGATGTGATTGGATATGCTGTCCCAGGCTAAACTTTGGGGGTAGACATGAAATATTTACTGAGGGGTGAAACTGAAGTTGTAATTTAGACTGAGCGCCTTCAAACCTGCCTGACAGAACTCCCTATATTCAGGTCCATGACAGTGCTTGCCCCAGGATTCTCTGAGGCATTGAAGTTTAACAGGTCGTCCTCATGACACTTCATTGATCCTCAATCTTCCACAAGTCCACCACACTTCCTTCGTGCTAGCTCCATCCATGATTGTGCGGTGTTATGCCAGTTCTTTGCGACCACTAGGTATGGTGACACACATCCTTTTGCAGCAACAACCAACCCCTTATACTGAGATTGTATGCGAAAGGAAATGCCAGAAGGGGCAGCTCATTGCAAAATGGGTTGCTGAGTGGCAACCTGTGCTGTGAATCTTGGTATGTCATCAACGGGCTCTGCATGTACCCGTGAGAACTCCTTCAAGCCTCGCCATTGCGCTGGCCACTCTTTAAGCCTTACAGAGCACTCGATTGGGACTCACTTGGGAAGAATGTAACGTCCGCCTTGCATCCATCCATTTGCCTTCTCTCAGCCGCAGCCTGCTCAATTGCAGGATATATCGCTGCATTCCCTCCCGACACGCCATTCGAGGAAATCAAACGGGGCCTTCAGCAACAGAGCGAGCTAGACCAACAGTCACCTAGGCGGCATTGTAGCAGTAGAAGCCACCGCGCCAACTCTCAGATTTGGAGGATTGGAACGGGATTCGAAGGATTGAAACTTGGTAGCACAAGCTTGTTTGAAGGTTGTTAGCCGTTCTTGCCCAAGTATTAACCCAGGTTAACGCTTTCAGTTTTGAAAGTCAGAAGTCACGTTTGGGCGACCTCGATGACGGGACCGCGGCCCTGGGGTCGCTTGCAACGTCAGGGCGTCCGCGATAGGCGTCAGAACGCAATTTGCGCTGAATCTAGAACGGAAACCGTTTCGGATTTGGGAGGATTGTGTTGGGGCCCGGAGCACAACAACATTTAATTTTGTGTGGCAGGCGAATGTCGGTGTCAGCAAAATCAGATTCACAGTGTCTGACATGCCCCTGACACCAATTGTCTTCGAGCTGTGAAAACGAGAGCACTCAGCACTGAGCAGGCTGCAGGACCCATCATCTAGGTACAGCCTCAGGTACTAGGACAGTAGGACAGTCTACAGAGCATGGCATTGGCAACGGCAGGGGGAAAGGAGACAACCAAGAATGGCGGTAGTATGAAAGGCAATAGCTACCTAGCACCTGGCGACGACCTGCCACCTCTCCTTCGCGGCGGTCTTCAAATCTCCTGGCCCAAGAGGACCCCGCAAACCATGTCCCAAAACCCTGCAGGCTTGGCCGCCACAGAACGTTCCCCGCTGGCTGTGCTTGGCCGCTTTTGGCGTCTCCTGATGGCCTGGTTCCAAGCCGTCTTTGCTAAGCTGGGGGGAAAGCGAACAGACGCGTCAGACCCCAACTTGGTCTCTCTTTCGGACGGTTCGCAGCTGCTGTCCGGACGGTCCGGCTCGGGGGGGGATGGCTCGTACACAATGGAAGACCTCCCCCCTGAGGTTCTAGCGAGGGTTTTAGCGTTGGTCCCTGCGCGCCAGCTGGCGCAGTGCAGCGCGGTATGCAGGCTGTGGCGCCAGGTGGCGGCGGCTGATTCGCTGTGGGAGCGTCACTGGGAGCGAGATGAGAAGGGTTACGAGGCGGGGCCGTATGCGGAAAAGTATCTGAGGCTGGGGCGGCGGGCCATGTGAGGATTTGATCTGGATATTTTCATGCCGCTTTATCAGGGTTTGCTTATTGAATTTGCTTCACCGCCCGTGCAGGGTTCCTTAATGCAATCTGGGTGGGCTGTGCTATTCCATCGAAAGCTTTAAATTACAGTTCATGGATATGGTGGCCTTCATCTCTCTTGAGGTCACCTGAGGTCGTTGCATACTTCATTCTGTTCCATTTTCCTGAGAATGCGTCTTGGATTTTGAAGGACAAGCAAATGAAGGATGTTGCTGTTTCCAAAAGTTTGCAAAAGCTCCAACGTCTTAGCTGTTGCTTTTACCCCATTGCTTCATTTGTTTTGCTACTCGGTCTGTTGCCTCTTTGGTCACATTTTCGCCAAAACTAGAGCTATGGTTGGAAACCCACAAGGCGCGAAAGGAAAGTGGCGAAAAGTCCCCAGTGTGGTTTTAAAATAGATATAACTATCATAGGCCTGAGAGTTCGCTTTGTATTGGACAAAGGTGTTTGATAATAGGTATCCGTACTACACCCATGGAACATTGCTGATTTAGGGCCTTCCAGTAAGAAGATTCTAAGCAACATTATCAAAGGCTTTTCCTCATTGCGGTTCTGTGAAAGAGCGGTTGAGTTTGCTCAGAAAACCTTCAATTCCTAGTCAGCATTCACAAATTGTGTAGTCGTCACTCACTTTGATCATCCAATCCATGTGTTAAAGTTCATATTGTTCTGTTGTGTTTCAAAAGTTGCTAAGCCTTTCAACGACTTTTGCCGTGCTCTCTTCGCAGTCAAATCTGCAGTGGACTTCTGGTTGCCGGCTGCAAAGGCTCGAGGCATCAGCCAGTGCGGACTGTCTCTGCAATGCTTAATCACCTCCCTGTGTCGCATTTACTGTGTCGCATTTGCCCTTTTTTGTCCGTCTGTGAGGCAACGGCGGCACCCGTCCGAACTTTTGAAAGATACGCGCTTCTGCTGCGGAAACTGTATTAGAGGACACTCTTCAAGTACAGATTTGCGCAAGGATTCATATATAATTGTCCTCGTTTAATGGCGCCTGGCCGCTCTTCAAACCCGCACTCTACGTTTTTGCAGCTCTGCTCACCCGCCCCCGCTGCCGCCCCGCCTCCAAACGTTTGCGGCGCGGTGCCAGCTGCCCCGATGCGTCGTGGTGGATGCGGGCTCAGGGTACTGCAAGTATGGCTGGAGCGAGCAGCTGCGGCCCCAGGGAACGGTGCCCACCTTCCTGGTAAGCCCACCTCTTGTGAACTACCCTTTCCCCTTAAGAAGGGCGTTGTGGTCAAGGAACCCACGTGGCTCTGGCGGCGTCCTCGATGCGGTAAAGTCACCTTCAATGTCGCTGCCAAGATATAGCACGGGCGTATCACGGCAAGAGAAACAGGCGCGTCCCTGGTTATCGGTCGCTGATTGCGGACGCGTCTGCCCACACTCACTTTAAGCCTCTTTCAGTTGTCCTCATAAAACGTATAGGGTCATTTGGCCCACTTTCCTCGGTCACCTACCCCCTGGGCCTCAAGCTTGCCAGGTTCTGTCTTCTGAATCAAGCCCCCTCTTCCATAGCTACCCTCGTCTTTTGGCGTCCCCTGCCAAATGGTCCTCTTCTGGTGTGCCCAGGTTTCTAGGATGCTCATCTAGGGCCCACTTTCCTTGTTTGTTGTCCTGCGAAATAGCCCAAAGCAATGGTAGGAACCCATGTTGGTCACTTGCCTCTCTCTTTCCTTTCCTCATGCTGTATCATCGCTGTATATCGTGCAGGAATTTGGCAACATTGAGAGCCCGACGCTGCCACGCCTCAAGAAGCTCTACTCTGCGGTGTTCAACAGGTGAGGTCCGCATTCGTTCTTGTCCTGCCGACAAGGAAGTGGAAGTGGCTGCGCGGCTCTCGCACCTGCTTTCATCGGGCATTCAGATTTCCGCAAGGCCATCAGAATCTTTGTCAAGATCACCCTGTGTCTACAAGTGTCTACAGTGTCTACAAGCACCGAGTACCTCTTGGCTAACTTGGTATTTTCTGCAAAGCAGGCCTCATGGAGCCCTTCAATTTTCTGGTTCTTATGATTTCGGAAGATGCTCGTAGCATCGTCTCTGTTATCCCTCCCCTGACCGCGGTTTTTCAGTTTTTGCATCGCTCAGTATCTGGTGTACCTTGCCTGCAGTCTTGGCGCTAAGGCACCCCAGCAGCCCGTCATCATCTCGGAGCCGCTCTGCTACAACGCAGGTGCGTTTACGACCATATCTTTGGCGGAACTCAGTAGACAAAAGTTTGCGGGGACTTAAGGTGTTCTTAAGGACGCGTCACAAGATCCGGAAGTGGGTTGTTTGGCTCAGGGCGCAATGGCTGCGTTCTGGGAACCTGCTTATTGCCGTTGCGAAAGGGTCATAGGATTACCGTCCGCTGGCGGTGGGCTTGAGGGGGTGCTGATGATCCATAGTGATCTCCATGCTGTGCTTCTTAGAATCATCTGAACCAAACTTTCGGGTTCGACCCCGCAAATCCGCCTAGTCCTCCTGGCCCCCATGGGACTACGGGTGGTTCGCCAACAGACATAATTAAGCTCTGTCAAACATAACTTTGAAATCCGAAAGGCAGAGTCTTGAGGAAGAGCCACTAACTGCTTTGCGGTGGAATCCTCGTGAAGAGATCTTCGTGAATTGAGCAGAGCAAGACGCAAGCCCCTGTCTTTATGCAGACCCCGAGGCATCCCGGCAGCAGCGGCGGTCGTTCCGGCAGATGACGTGCGAGGTGCTCTTCGACAAGCTCAAGGTGCCGGCCATCTGCTCCGTGGACCAGGTATGCGGCACTTCTGCCAAGTTGCTGAATATCAGTGTTACGCAGGCCCGGAGCCTAGCCATTTCAAGTCTTGAGCGATCTCTCTCGGTTTGTATCACGGAGATTTGCGGCCGGAGAGAAGACACGCAACGCGAGACAGACGCATGCAGATCTGTGGGATCTCTCCAGGGCACCTTGTGGGTTGGTAGAGCCTCTCGTTTCCAGTGACTGTTCTAGATTTGCCTGGGCGTGATTGCCTAATCTGCGTGTATTGTTCCGCTGACGGGGTTCAGTTGCGAGCCTGCAAGCTTGTTCTTTGACTTATATTCATCAATGGTTTCTCATTCCGCCCGGCTGGAATCCCTACCCCGCACTCAGCCTTCCGCTTTCAGCATCCCAACTCACGTGAAACTTGTGAGCCCTGTCTTACCATTCGACCCACGCCCTCCTCAGGCGTTTTTGGCTCTCACGGCGGCCCAGATGCGATCCGGTATTGTGGTGAACATCGGGTTCCGGAACACGACGATCCTGCCTGTGCTCAACGGGCGGCCGCTCCGGCCGCTGACGTCAGGCCTGCTGGCGCTGGGCGCGATGCGGCTGACGACCGTGCTGAGCGACCTTATGGACCGGGCGCATTTACACTACATGAGCATGTTCACAGTGCGTACCATCAAGGAGGTGCGGCCCCGTGTGAAGACTTGCTCGGCTTCTGCTCTGTCGGAATACGTGGTCTTCTTACAGACGAAGCTGTCCAAAGAGGTTGTCAGCATCGCCTTCATTGACAAAGGCTTATCCCTCCGAGACAGCACGATTAGATGCTCAAAAGTGATGCCCTTTCATAGTAGACCGGCCTTCCGACTAAATGCGTTTCTCGATGTGTGCACACGATGCTCGGCTTGTGATTTCAGTATCTACTTTTATACCCGCTCCGGCGAATTCGACTTAAAAGGCGACCTCTGGGCTGCACAGGAGCTGTGCTACGTCGCTCAGAACTACGACGAGGAGATGGACAAGCCGCTAACCAAGGCGAGCTGCGACGTGCGCGGCGAGGGCGTCTTTGACCTGGACCAGCAGCGCTTCCAGGCGCCGGAGATCCTCTTCCAGCCCGCACTCTGCGGCAGGTCATAGCCGGACACAATCCCTGTTTTCCCTGAAAATGATTTCCCCCCCAAAACAGATGTTTCTGTTGTCCTCATGTTGTTCTCCCTCCCCGCTTTGGCTGCTTATTTTTCAGTCGGCTCCCTGTTGGGTCCGCTAAAGGCCGCCCACATTTCTTTTCCCACGCAGCGGCAGGTCAGAGCACGAAACACGCTCTTGTTTTTTTTTGGTGGTCCCCTTCCCCTGAAGGTAATGACGTCCCTATTGTGTTCTGCTTCTCCCCTTTGGTTGATCATACGCAGTCTCCGCCCTGTTAGGTGCCGCCAAAGAGCGCCACGTTCCCCTTTTTGCCCACGCGTTGTAGCAGGTCAGAGGCTGTCTCGTCCTTGTACTGCAGCGCTTCCGGAGACTTTGCCACTTCCTGCATATGTTTCCCTCCGCTTCAAAAAGGGTTGTTTGTCGTGGATACAAGTCCTTTCTTGGACCTGAGTCTTTCGTTGAATTTCCCCGGTTTGCATCCCCTGGCAGCACGCCACTTGTGTCCACCTGCTTATCTTGAGAGTTGCCACCTTCTTTCTCTCTCGCTCTGGGCCCGTCTGAATTTTGGGGAAGTTTTGTCACGATGCGATTTCGGGATGCGTTTGTGGGCTGTTCTAAAAAGCAAGAACCAGTAGAAAAGAGCTTTCCAGAACCTCGAGTGCATCAACCCGAGCCCATGTTGCCAGCAAACCTTTCAGATCATTGGAAGGTCCGACACAAGAACCCTGCAAACACACTCAGAAAACCAGCCGAACCCACTTTGAAATCCCAGACTATCCCCACCTTCATTTATCCGTAACCTTACAAAGCTCTCGCCTCTCCGGACGCTAATACTTGTGTACATCTCGTTCGACAGCCCGCAAGAGGAGGGCCTGGCCCAGCTGGTGGCCACGTGCATGGAGAAGTGCGCCAAAGTCCCCGTCGCAGACCCCGAAGACGCCGGCTGGTTCCAGAACGTGCTGCTCATGGGGGGGTCCGCCTGCATCCCCGGCCTACCAGGTACGCACCCCCCATTCCGGAGACAATCCCCATTTAGCTTTGCCCATATTGGGTTTGGCTGGTGCTCTGTTGGCAGCTCGGCTTGATCAGCAGCGAACAGGGACATGCTTTCTGTGCCGCTACTATTGCCCGCCACTTCCGGGCCTCTGATTCTCCAAGTTGCATTAGGTGAGTGCCTAGCGTATTATGTCCGCGTGAGTCTGCACCTGCACTTGGCCGTCTCTAGTCTCACTATCCGCGGCAGCTGCCCTGCGCGTATTCACATTCGAGAACCGCATGTTTGCAGAGAGGCTGCAAAAGGACGTGACGTCACTCGTCCCCTCCAACCTGCGCTCGCATGTGCGCGTTATCCCCCCCACGCACGGCCCGCACGCGCCCTGGTTCGGAGCCAAGGTCATCAGCAACGTGAGTGGGCCGCACATTCTCAAGCGTCTTATTGACCGATGTAGCCCAAACCTAGACCCAAAACTTATCATAAGAGGGTTCAAGGATGAAGTTAGACCTTTGCCAAGTGGCCGCCGCTTGTTTGCACGTCTCGAATTTCTTCATTTTGCAAGTACGATCTGATAACATGAGCAAGTTTTGGCGTCCCGCTTTAGGATCTGGTTTTCTGTAGCGGAGAGCTTACTTCATCCTCTTCGTGCAACTCGAGCCGCGTTCGATCACTGCGCTTGCCAAGAGGATGGGTCAACCCCTTTGGTTTACATTGAAGGCCTGCTCTTAAGTGCAAAGTTTGGTCTGCTTAACGAGCTTTGGCAACAACGCTGCGTTGAGGGAGGCGAGAGGTTCGATTAGGGATCGGGCGACGTCCTCTTTGATTGCTACCGTCGAGGCCGCGTGTGGGATCGTTTGCGAAAGTCTTGGGCCTCCTTAGTACACGGACTAGTTCTCGTTTTCGACGTCGAAGTATTCGATCTGTCGCGAAGTGGCCGGGCATCGACTTAATTATTGTCGAATCCGAAATATTCACCCCGGATGCATTGCAGACTGGCGGTGAAACATCTCGTTCCTGCGATTTACGGGCCAATGCCTCTTGCATAGAACCAGAGGCTTTTCTTCTTGAGCAGGTCTCAGTTGCTCATTTTGCCCAGCTCCTTAAACCATCTTTTCTTTGCAGCTGAGCACGATGCCCGGGGCATGGTGCATCACCCGGGAGCAGTACCACAAGCTCGGGATGGACTTCGTGCACGCAATGAGCTGCGACGACGACTAGGCGCCCGCGTTTCCCGCCGCATTCGCGCACTTAGGCTTAATCACTGTAAATCTTAGGCCGCCCCGCATTTGTCAGCACGTGCTCCATAGGAGCTGAGCGCTGCAGTGCTTTGAAAGACAGCCTCCCTTAATGGGGCAAGAATTGCGCGTTGCTTGTATGTTGGAGGGTCGTTGGATGGTTCAAAGGATGGCAAGGTCGCAAATATACGGCGAGCTGGGTACTGAAGCTTTCGCAGGTTGAGGAGTCGTGAAATTGTGTCGATTGACGGCCAGGACAGCCTCATTTCGTTTGGCTCCGTTTGTAAGTTCCATGCGTACTAGAATTTCAGAACAGAATGCTGGAATTTCATCACCAATTCGTGTACTGCCACGTGCTACTACAGCGTTACAAAAACATTCACTAAGAGAACGATACTTGGCAAACGAATACTGGCTTTGCAAGGCCCGGCTCTGCAAATCATTTAGCCGTAGGGGGGTGAGAACGAACCCTTGTGACAATCTGGCGCGTTGCTTCCAAGTTCATGCACAGCAGGGGAAGACGAGAATTTTTTTTGCCAAATGAGCTATGTGGGCTTTCAGATCTTTGAGTTCATTCCCATTTGTATCTTGAAACGTGCTTCAATGTTTGCATATGTATGCCATGAGAGGACTAAACCTATATATTTGGCTACGGCGAGAACGAAAAGAGACGAAGATCCAAACATGTAAAAATGTACACATGACATACGTTCAGCACATCGAACCGTCTTGAGCTAGGCGCTGATAGATCGAATGCACTCAGCGCGCATGACCGCAAGTATAATCTACCATGCTCTGCAATAATTCAGTCCGGCCCGCGGCTACAGCAAATGCTCGACTCCTTAACTCAGTGATTCAACACAGCTTAAAATCGACTCAACTAGCTTTAAAATTCATTGTCACTATAAATGTAGCATGCAGCGTGCATTTGAAGCTAGGTCAACATTGGACGTTATTGGACTCGTACTGACGCACGCTGTAATTGTTTGCATGGGTTCCTTGATCGGTTGTAAACTCTCAAATAAACAACTTTACAACATATGGCGAGCTTATTAAAGTTCGTTTAGGAGTGCACACAAACGGTGCCATTCAAGATAGATTGCACCGCGGAATTCGATGTACGTTTCGTCACTCTCAAGAAAGGAGCTAAACCTGAAGTTGATGTTCACTGGGACATGCATGGACGGCTGGCATCATGACACATATATCCAACCCTAGCACCGGAATTGCGGTATACTTTCAAAAACAAATATATGCATGCCGGAGATCCAACGAAGCCAGAATATTGCAACCCTTCCCATTTCACAAGAGCGTTTATTCAAGCAACACTACGATTCCGAATCGTCACCTTCTGTCCGCCCACTGTGTGGGTAGGTTTACAACCTATAGAACATTATACAAGATTCCTATCGTCCTTGACGGTTTGCAAGGCGATCTCGAGAATCCTTCCAAAAAATCAACCCAAGCAAGCCATTGCTTGTAGGTCCCGTCCACTGACCATTTCCTACGAACAAAGATTGAAAGAATGCTCTAAGTAACTATATGTCCCTTCACAATAATATTTTCCATTACGTGTTTGCGAACCTGGAACTCCTGTACACTACGTTTCTTCCGTACCTTTAGCGCGCATTTTGCGTTGGTAACATTCACAAAGAGGATGCAGCGAAGCGAGCAATTTCGAAGCGCAATTTCTATACGGCCAAGTTCATATCCAGCCTTTGGCGTTCGTCAGACACGTCACATCTTCCTGAAGCACATAACCTGCAAAGACACACAAAGAGAGTCTCATGAGACGCTCGGTTCGTGTTGCGTAGCGTCAAAACGGAGCTCACACCAACCATCGTGCTTCATTCGCATCTAGACATCGTAAGAACCCCAAGGAGTATCAGTCAAAAAAAAAAGTATCGGGAAATGCCCATCGAGTATTGTGGGTTGCTTATGGAATACTCGGGGCACTCTTGTGCAACTTAGTGAAGCAGGGGCGAATCTGTGTGACCCTTATCAAAATGATGTTAATGTGGGCCGATTTTGAAAAGATTCGCTGGCCACATGGCGTCATCGAAGCGAGAAAGCGCAAACCCCCACCTTGGTGACGTGCGCCAGGACGGTGCTCTCGTGGCGCATGCCGACGTCAGCGAATAAGCGCTTGAAGTCCGTGTCGACGAAGCTCATGTAGTACGGCTCCTGAGAAAACACACCCATAAGCGAAAGGGTCAGCACAGTATCGATGAAACACTTTCAAACTTGAAAAAGCTTCGGAAGAACTCGGGGGAAGGTCGGAATGCTACTGTGATCGTACAAAAGAAGTGCGGAACGCCTGGCGAATCGAACGTCCATACACACAGACGTTGCCGCGTCGACTAAAGTTTCCTTGTGTGCAGCTTCTCTTCGCCGTCAGAGAAAAATAACTTTTCGGCGTCAGACAACCGGCAGCTAGCTTCCATTGCCGAACAAGACGCAAGGATGGCTACTATCACCACGAGCTAAGGTACGGTCTGCTTGGGACTCTTGGTTGCGCACCAATCCATTTACTGCCATGCTTGTATCCCTCCAGGACATCGTCTTGCATAGCGGTGAGGACTCACGTGGTAGTTCTTGGGGAAATACTTCAGATTGCTGTCCGCTTCGGGCCGATCTCCTCTCTGCAAGAAGGACAAGAACAGATGAAGCAAATTTTGGATATACCAGGCCACAGATGAAATCCGCAATGTATAATCAGGAGCAGTTCAGCACTCCCAACACACTGCGCATCGAAAGGCGGCGGTCACAAAAGATAAACAGGCTTTGCTCACAAACTTCATCCTAAACATACTGACGCAAACTCTGTTCCTAAGACCGGAATCATGCGACAGACGCTTCTTAGCCGTCGAGAAATGGGTAACGGTGGAATACAGCAAACGGAGCACCGGGGAACCCAGCGGAGAACCACAACATCGAATCCACCAATAATGCCCATCACATTGCGGATGCCCTGCGAACCCCGAAAGGGAAGAGCATAGAAAGGAACCAGACTACAAAGTGCGGGAAGCGTTACCTGCATGGAGTCAGCCCACACGAAGATTCCCCCCGGCTTCAGCGCCCGGGCGGCATCCCGGACCACGTTCCTTCTCGCCTTGGGGGGCAGCTCGTGGAATAGGTACACGCACGTAATCTACACCGAAGCAAAGCTGTCATTTCTTCGTTCTTTTGATGGTTTGATGCCACAGCGGTAGTCGCCGCTTGACAAGCGACACCGTGAGCGACGGCAAGCACGAGCACGCGAAACCTGATTCCGAAAAGGAGAAAAACGAGAAAGAAGCGCAGAAATACGTGCACGGTGCACCTCCGTTCCGCACACGGCATCTCGACAGCCGAAGATACGCTGCCCCGACTGTTGCTATCCCTTAAGCCTTATCGATCGTTGCCTATCCGAAAATGCCAACCTCGGGTGTCTGGTGCTCTGGAAACGGCAGGCAAAGATGCCCCAATGATTCACGGCGGTCGATTGGGATTTTTCAAATGCCTTTACACAAATGGGGTGGCACTCACGACGTCGAGGGAACTGTCTGCGACGGGCAGCTGCTCCGCGTTGCCCTGGATGTACTCGGCTTTGGTCAAGCCCCGGTAGCCATTAACCCTCCGGTCAAACTCTGCACAATAAAAAGCGAAAGTCTTTGAATCAAGTGCGGGAGTACAACCCGAGGTGGTAGCCCCGTCTATTGCATCTCTTCGACGAATATAGGCGATGTGTACGAGTACAAGATGACTCATTGAGCAGTATGCAAAGGCGATAGACTTGAAGGACTGCAGGTTAGGTAGGGTCTGGGGCCAGTCTGGAGCCTCAAAAGGATTGCGGTGTCAAGCTTACCAGCAAAATAGTCCATATTCTTCTTGGCAGCCTTCAGATAGTACGGGCTCAAATCCAACTGCAGCAGACAAAGGAAGCTGTTCAGTACATACCTTCACGAAAGAGCGAGTAACAGATGGGAACTAAAGACCGTAATTTCCGCCACATTCGAGCGATGAAGAGCCGCAACGCTTGGTATGGAGTCAACGCGTCTTGGACCCGAGAGCTACGGAGCAAGATTGTCATCACTTTTACGGGAAATAAAGCCACAATTAACATCTTCCGACCCGATGTAAAGCGCACCTTTTGCTTTAAATGGATACTTACGATGTCCTTGTTCGTTGAAAAGCCACCCATCCACCTTGTTTACAAGGCCAATACAAACCGTAAAGACATACACCGATAGCCCACGGGAGGTGTGCAGCGGCAACAGCACCCCATATTTGTTTTGATACAAAGAGGATTATGCGTCTCGACTCTCACCCCGTAGACCTTAGCCCGCGGATAATTGTCCTTGAGGAAGGTGAGGAAGCGTCCGGTGCCGCACGCGACGTCCATCATGCGGACGTCCGCCTCGTTACGGCCACGCATGTAGTAGTGGAGCGGGACCAGCGTCTGCCGCTGCATGGCGTCCTGGGGAAGGTGACACGTGGCAAGGTTCAGCACGCTGAATCGAGGTTGTAAAATCTCGCTTTGGGAAAAGGTATGGAAGTAGAGTAAGCTTTAGAGCAAAACGTGCTTTACAGTGAGAGACAATTGCTAGGGAAGATCCGAATTCTGGATGTAAGACTACGTACCAGTTTGCAGCATCTGCAAAATCTTTTAGGAACGAACTCGAGCACTAGAAGGCACTCCATAAAAACGCATGGGTAGACACTGTCCGCTTCAGATTTAGAAATCCTTTCTATCCCCCGCCCAGCTTCAGGGGCGTGTTAGCAGAATGGTGGTGCAAAGCAGACTGACGCTGATCCGGTCTCAGATCGAGCCCAAAGGTACACGTGGGCAGGCAATCTGCAGCAACAATCAGATCGAGCCCAAAGATACACGTGGGCAGGCAATCTGCAGCAACAAACCAAGGCACTGCACCGTCGGCTGCCCACCTGCGACCCGGAAAAGAGTGTCTCGGTGCTGTACTCGTACACCTGCGCAGATGCGTCCGAGAGCCAGCCGTCCGACTGGAAGTGGAAGTTCTGCAGATAATACTCGGGGTACCGGCTCAGGTCGCTCGCGTCCTGCGCCGTCTGCAGCACCTCCTTACGCCCTGCAGACAAGAGAAACCGTTCGCTAAGCTCAGATGCAAGCCCAAGCGGACAAGCGCAGGACCAACTCAACAAACCCGGGTTCAGATATGATGGAATATCAGTGTCCAATTCTCTTCCTCTTGAAGCACTTCCTGTGGCATGTAGATAATTCAAACGCACGCCAGGAAGAATCACTAGACACGAGTTGGTTTCTCATCGACACTCGGTTTTTTGTTCAACTTCAGCATGAATGGCAGCATACACAGCCCTTCATACCGCTTCGCATTGTCTTTGACGTTTCTCAGACAATTCGAACCGGTTTTCGAACCGGTTTCACTGTAACCAGTATTGCAAATCTGGCGCATATCTTGAGGGGGAAAAGGAGAGGCAAATGCAACCACGGTCAGGTCCGCCTTGGAAATTTCTAAGACGAGATAAACGATAACGACTTTAAACGTGAAAGACGAGGGGGCGTGAAGGTGTGAACACCATTGTACGCTTAAAATCTGATTCTGCTCGAGGGTATTCACATTAAGATCGAAGGTGGCGAATACTGAGTCATCATTTCACAATTTTCAATTCGAAATTTGCGCCGTGGATGAGGAAAGCCCGGCGCCAGAGAATGCCCAATTCCTAAGGAGGGGCCCACTTACCCTGCCGGGCCTGCCGTTCTTTGAATTCGGACGTAAACTCCTTGAGTCGATCGTTGCTCTCCTTCCACATGGTGGGGCGCCACTGACGGTGGCGGGGGTCCATGTCGTGCGGACGCCGGTAGATGCCGCGCCTGCCAATGGAGAAAATACGCGTGTCAAATTTGTGAGGTTAGCAGAATGTGCTCGTTAATTAAGACCCAGAGAAGCTGTACGTGCAATGACATTGTGGCAGAAGGTCATCACAGGGACGACGTCCGTAACGTACATGATTTCCTTCTGATCTGATCAAAATTTCCCATACTCAAGAAGCTGATTACCCTCTGAACGAAAACCGAAATCATAACGCCAGGATCAGGAAGTTCAATGATGGTCGACCCAACAAATAATGGTCCATGATCTAAAAGCAACTGCCCATCAGGCGGCAGTTGGCAGTCGTATGAAAGGACTGCAACAAGGCAGCTACTAGCAAGTCCCTCTGAATTGCATGGAAGGCTACATCAAATCAGCTTTTGAACCGCGCCCTCACCTGACGTTTTCGGTGTCCATTCGGTACAGCTCCATGATGCTTCCCAGCAGGCGGTGCGCACCCTTGTTGTACAAGTCCAGCATGGCTTGGACCGTGATCTGACTGTCTTTGTTGATGGGCCCAACAGTCACCCCCGCGCTAGAAGCCACAGACAAACCCTGCAAAAAGGGGCCCATAAACTTGAAACATTGTTATGGGTTGAGTTCTGACAAAGAAAAACGGGCAAGAAGTCTTGGGCAAAAAAGGTGCGGAGCTTCAATCTGTTCATACAAAGAACGAAGACAGAGCCAGGAAAGTGAGGTAGAGCAAGGAAAGTGAAGCCAAGCTTGAATCTGACCCAATCTATATGAAGACGAAGTCAGAGCAGGGAAAGTAGAGCAACAAGGGCCAGCTGACCCAGTTTGTGGATCCATGGTGTCAGTCTAGGCCTCAGATCATCGAACTCACACGGCTTTCGTTGATGTCAATCAACGAGAAGGTAAAGCGCCCCAGCAAAGGATCAAAGAACCCTCTGCAAATCACCGCCGCTCGAAAGGTGCACAACACGCTGACAAATACTGGGACAACACTTGGACCTTATGCAGCAACGAAGGAAGACCAATCAATAGACAGCTGATCTGTACTGCGGGTTTTTGGACTGCCCCATTTGTAATGTATCAAGGTTTTGAGTAAATGGATGACAACCATGAAAGCAACAGAGTAAGCATGCAGGCTGTTTAGACACCATTTCTGTGTGCTGCCCAGCTTCATTCCCGTAGAAGTGGCTTCAACCCACAACAGATCAGTTGATGAACAAAGGCTTTCTGGCCAGCAAACTTTTGAGTGGGCACAACACTTGCGGCTAGAGGTATCATCAACTTGATAATGTACTGTACTGTACAAAAGCCAGGCCCTGACTTCAAGGGCCACCTGCTGATGGAGGGGGATCATTGTGATTGAGAATATAACCAGGCCGGAGATACAGTGGAAGTGACGATGCAGCAAGCTTTTCGTCGAATCAGTAGATTGGGGCATATTCTGATCAATAAGATGTTTTCTCAATCTACCGTTTGAAGCTTGTCACCTCGTCGAGCACAATCTTCAATCATAAGAATCTAGTCCTCCTTGACCCCACTCTGACAATTCAGAAGCAGTCACTACCATAATCTGCTTTCGCCAAGCTACGTAACCAGGATTGCAACAAATGGATCCTCCTGCAAATAGACATCCCCTCCTCTGACAGATAGAACCATTGTGCCAGAAAAACATGGCCCATCAGGCAGATATTCAAAAGCGCCCATAGGTTAATTCAAAAATGTAGGTCAACTCTGCAAAGTAACACCTGAAGGCAGGTATAGAATGGAGCATGCCGGACATGGCATATCAAGAAACTTTAACTCCACTTGCACACATACATCCAGAACCAAGCAATCTCAAACGAAACCCAGGGGTACCACCCAACCCCTCCCATATCGTGCCGTCATGCAACAACGGGCTGTGGCTGGTGCGTTGAGTTCGTAATGATCGAAGCCACAGAAAATCACATGCAGCTTATAAAAAGCATGTCCCACTCGCGCCACGCAAAAGTGCAAGCCCACCTGCGCCACAAAGTAAAGCGTCCGGGCAGCCCCATAGAGCGCCTGCACCGCCGACTGTGGGGCAGACAACGTCTCCCACAGGGCCGCTGAGCTCAGCGCCTCAAACACCTGCGCGGCCGAGCGCGGCAACTGGACGGGGGTCCAGTTCAACCGGGAAGGAAGGCCCAGAGTCGACCCCGCTTCCACAAACTCAGCATAGCTGGGCAGGTCCCTGTTTGCAGTGCTGCGAGCACCTTGGGGAAGAGGAGACGTGACGGGCGCGGGGCGTGACTCCTCTAGTTGCTCTGGCCGGTCCCATTCGTACTGTTCTTTTGCTGGATTGATTCGTGGGGGCGGGGCCGCGACAGTTGCACGGGCATGGATTTTGCGGGCATGTGGGTTGATGTGAAGCAAGAAACGAGGTTTGGGGGCAGTGAGACGGAGCCCAGTGAAAGCTGATGTTTGGCTGGTGGAGACTTGACGATCAGCAATGCGGAGAGACACGAGCTTGCGGCAGGCTGGGGTGCCCCAGGCAACAGCTGCTCGGGAAGCCATGGCGCGATTTGATTGCAAGGACCGATTGAATGCTGGCTTGCCAAAAAATCTCTTGAAACGATGCCTTTGCGCCTTGCGCTTGCGCTTCTTTGTACTACAACGCCCAATTCTTTCCTGCTACAGGGCCCAACTTAGGCGCAGAACCCCTGCCAGCTACTTTGCGCACACCCTCACAGCGATCTTTGAATCAGCCTTTGTTCTTTGCTTACTGTCAGATCAACGCCTTAGCTTGCACACCATTGAACGACCGAGAGCCCACCGACGTACATTCGACGAAGGGCACCAGGACGCGATTGCCTCGTCCTTAGTTCAATCACCACCTAGAGAACCCCGACAGTTGGAATTCCCGGCATCACCCATGTGCCATCAATGGCAGCACAAACTGATACCTCTAGATGTGCACAATGCATGCCCTCTCTTGGCTTACAGTGACGTGGTTCAAGCAATTCGCGTTCGACAACGGGCCATGCTGCTTCTCCTGCAGTGCTCTTCTTGATCAGCTGCATTTTAGGAATCTAGGTAGCTTAAATTAAATGATGCCCTATAATAATAATATGCCAATGCCAATGGCGCCAAACTTCCGATTCTACCGCAATGTGCATGCTAGCCAGTGCGACCAAATCCCGAGATGATCAGAAAATGGAGCGACGTGGCGCTCTTCGCGACCAGTCTTTACGCACTCTGACACGCACGGATCTTGGAACCACACTTGCTCAGTTATGATTGGCCAGAGCTTGCGGCAACTGCCCCACGCATATCGACCGACCTCGTAACCATCACGACCACCGTCCAAAAGCATAGACCTCGTACTCATCGACGGCCAATATCATCCCCAATCAGAGATGGTGACATGTACACACCCAGATTGGCCCGAGCTCAATGATGGACATGCAGGTTTGAGGTTTTTGTGACGTCTTATTGTTACCTACTGTTATCTAATCATTGTTCACGTTAAGTTTACATATGTGCTCCTGAGTCCTCAGCATGGAAGGACCAAGGTCCTATGGATTCAACTTGAGCCTATGCTCAAACTGAAATATTTCTGTAGTGTACACAATCGCCTACGAAAAGGATTCCAGTCCTATGGATTGAACTTGAGTGGAACCCACTCCATGCATGGGTGACTGTACTAGGTATGCACAACTGTCGAATGATGTACGGGGCCGGGGGATGCGTGCATCCATGGATAAAAACCCCGGGCCATGGTCGACATTGAGAAATGTGCTGCCGTTCTCATGACCACTACCTACATTCAACTGCAAACAAGTGCATAATGTAACTCGACGCATTGTAGACATGTCTGGCTAGCCCAAGGTTCAAGATACTTCACTTGGTTCGATACTGGAGCCGATCCTTTCAAGCTCGTCCGCCCCGAAAATGACCAACTCGTTGCAGAACTCGCACCGCACTTCCAGCTTCCCTGCGACGTGAAGAACCAATTCAGGCACCCGCAAAGAAAGCAGCCCCATCAGCATGCAACCACAGAACATATTAGATAGCCCCTAACTAGGCTTCAGCAAAGCTTTGTGCCCAATTGCGCAACTCGCTGGCTTCTGCTTTCACGCTATCCTCCGACCGTGATGCATTCGCAAGGACAAAACCAGAATCTTCAACAATCTGTTTTCCGGATCAGAGCCGCTTCTCTCCTGAGCTGACACAAGATATGGGCCGGTTCAGTTGGTCACTTCCTTGAGCGTAATGTGATGCAGAGCAAGAAAACATTCCAAGCACTACTCAAGCACTCAAAAGCCCGTCTCAGATATCTAGCTCGCTTGTGGATCCAACTGACCTTCTTGCATTCGGGCCTCGTCCAGTTCCTTCTTGCCCAAGCTGCTCAAAGCACGTTCCATTCGCGGTCGGATGATTTCCAAGTCGCATGGCCCAAACTTTGGATGCACCTGCAGGGAGCCGAAGTAGCGTCATCTCTCGGCGCCAATCAGGTCTGGATCAATTGGAGTTAAAAAGTAACTAACTCCAAACCGAACTTTGCCCGCTCCGTAGCCTCGAACCAGAGCAATCGACCCCATGTTGTATCTTGCTCTTCTTCAATACTGCTAATCTTGTAACTTTGTTTGTAAGATTCGGAAACCCATCTCAATGTTTCAAAGGCAGCACGAATTTTTGGAAGCAGCACACGTTTTGGAGCAAAACAGAGTAATCGCAAGGAATCGAGCGCCTCATAATGGCCTGAAATCAAGAAGCAAGCAAACGGATGCAACTCATGTGCAGAAAGAGAGACCAACACGTGGCGGAAGGGGATGACAGGGCAAGGACCTTCACCCAGATTAAGCTTTTGCAAGAGCGCAAGCATAGCTTTTTCCTGCGGTCAGCTCTACCAAAGACCGCGCCTCGCCCCCCACTTCAACAGGAGGCAGTGTGCGATTCCTACTCCGAAAAGATACCTTTCCTTTTTCGTGAGAGACATCTTTCACGCACATTCCATGCCAGGTAACTGACTGAACATTAATTAAACTTTCAGCAGACCCAAGCGCTGCTACTTGATGAATCTTCTCGTTTCCTATCGCTGTTTCGGAATCACCTGTACATTTCGACAGGCCGAGAGACGACTTACAGGACACCAAACCGCACATTTGTATGCTACTCTGACGCTATTTCAGGAGATTTTCCGCGGAGATCCCCTTACCTCTTCCGTCCAGTCGCCCACGCCCACGCCGTCCAATATCGTTTCCACAATGCGCCGCGCGGACCAGCCGTCATTCACCATGGTCGACGCGGACGGCAGATTGCTCAAATTCTGTTCCAGAATTTGCAGTGTGATCTCCGAGCACGACGGAAGGACCTGGGTGGTAACAGAGCGTCTGGATGAGACACGTGTACGGTGCAGAAGGGCAGCATACGTTCTCAATGGGCTGATAGCACGACTGTCTTCCGAGTGGAGGGGCAACCATTTATAAGACCGTCGTTGTGAACGTTGCCAGTTTGGCGGGTTGCTAAAAGGTACGCTTGTTAGGGCATACAAATCGCAGAAGACGCGGCAGAAGTGCTTACGAATACGAAGTGCTCTCGACACTGCAGGCTTGCAAAGACTCGACCGAAGCCCGGAACAACGGAAGTTGTTCTCTGAAATTATTGCTCGGCTCTTTACGGCTTTACTCCTCACGTTTAAACGTTCCTGTTTGCCGACGGCCTTGTCAGCAATGTTTATGACCAATATAACAAGCTTATCTCCCTTGACCCCCACGCCCAAGCAGAACAGGGTGAGGACAAAAGTCGGCCTTACAGCAACTGTCGAATCAGTCTAAGCTCGGAATAGGATGTTCGTTGCGGGGCCGTTGCTTCACCTCGAGTAGCCAGCCCCCGGCCGCCATCACCTCCCCCAGGTTATTCACCAGCACGCCCAGCCCAACCGCGGAGTTGCTCTGTGAATATGGTGAGATCACAGCTAAGGATGAGCATGGTAGAGCCTTACGAGAGCAAGAGTGCGGGAGTTCGATGCGGCTCTTGTTACCAACCAGGAGAGTCGAGCACTTTAGTTCTGAGCCAACGATGTACGTTTATTTTCTTCTGACCAGATCCTTGCTGGTCCCCAAAATCAAAACTGTGCCTGTTCAAAGACAGGAGACCACAAACACTGTGGATGCTGATTGTTTTGGAGGAGTCCGCTCTCGGAATCGCCAGATGAAGAAAACGACCCACCTGTTCGCTCTCTGCTAAGTAGTACGTCAAGTCCTCAGCAATCTCTCCGTTGTGGATTTTTACTATGCCCCTGCAGGCGCAAAAACGGCCGTGAGGCTAACCGGCTCTTTCCGCCTTTTCCACACCTTTAGGAATATGAAAAGAAAAGAGGCTCACATAGTAAGACTTCTGAACCTAAGCGTGCCCCGAGTCAAAGCTTCTTAATTAATCGACAAGATGGGACCGTTGTAGAGAGAAGAATCCTCCTGATCCGAACCAGACTGGAACGAACTTACGTATAGGGCTGAGGCCACGTCGGGTGGTTTCGAACGACGCTCAGAATGCCCTCTCCCACCGCGCCGCCTACATCGAGCTGCAAACGCACACTTCGTGGATTAGAGTCCGTGGAAAACGCTTGCCAAGGAGCGACGGGACGGAAATTGCTGTAGGGGCGCTTTCAATCTGCAATCTAGTCACGGAGCAGCTCGGCGGAAGATTCCATGGGACCTTTGATGAAGCGTACACTCAAGTGCGGTAAAAGTGGGACCATGAAGCTGGTTCATGTATGATCAACCGACCAAAATGCTTTTGCGCAAAGACTCTCCTTTCTAAACCCCTTGATATCAACATGAATTGATTCACCAATGACCAGAAATTCCAAATAGCTTTGGAAAAGCAGGTGGTGGGAGAAACGCCAGTGCGCGGCTTAGAGGGCCAACTGCCCCAACCGCCAAGCATGGTGGTGCTCGAGCTGACCTTTCCGTTTCTCCAGGGAGGACTGGCCGTGGGGTTGCCTACAAACCCGCGAACTTGCCCAGTGCCGTCCGCGACCGCTGTGATCTGACCAAGGGGGCCATTCCCTCTAAACATTACCTGCACAGGAGAAGGACAGAACGACAATCAGAGAGGAATGAAGTCCCATGGATTCGGACACGTCTGTAGTAGCAAGAAAGGACGTACTAGAGCATCGCGTTGGAAGCGTCTGATTCAATCAGATTACCAACAAGCAAGCAGAACTACAAGGAGGCTCACGTAGGAGCTGTAGGAAGTTAAGAGTAGAGCAAGTTGGTCGTCAAGAGCCATTGTGACCTGACCCAAATCTAATCAGTCAACAAGCGTACCAAAAGGGGTATCTTTCTGAAATTTAGATTAGTTTGGCTATTGGCCTTTAAAGCCTCCGCAACAGAATGAGCGAGGCTTGTCTGCCCGCACCCTTGATGCTGGCTCGTAACCTAAACCAGATTCCAGCGTATGCACAATCTGGCAAACTTCCCCAAACTTGCAACACACTCACCTGCAGCGTCTCCCCCTTTGTACCTTTTGCGGAGCAAAGGAGCAGTGTGCCCATAAGCGTCCGCCCAAGCGCCGCAGAGGCCTGGCGAAAGAATGAACAAATTTCAACATCAAACCTCACAAGCGGGCAGGCACTTTTGAAATGGGGTCCCACTTGACACTTTCAATATCAAATACGGAAGGAACCAGGAAGGAACGAGACACAGGGGCAATTCAAGCATATGTTCCAAGCATGAATGAAGCCCTGCGCAATTACAAAATAAGAGGCCTCAGCTTACATGGACAGTGCGAGCATATGTAAGCAGTGCGGGCTTACGGTGGGGGAGGTCTTGTGTCGATGCGCTGCTTCCTGCACCAGCCTTGTTCCAGTCATACTGATAACCGACACCTGCAATCACAAAGGTCCCCTTGTGAGCTCGTAGGCTCCTTGCTATTGACCCTTGATAGACTAGAAGAGCCGGTATTAGCACGTGCCGGTGACACATCCCTTCAACATACCCCAACTAAAACTCGCTTTGGTAAAGTCTTAGAAATCTCAAACAGGAACTTACCAGATAGTTTGATGCACACATACACCCCCTTACCACCCTCGAATTTTTCAAGCGCCACCTTGACAAACAACTTCTGGCTCAAGGCACTATGCTCCGGTCAACGAATCATTGCCAAGCCGCATCGGGCAGTACGTCTCTAAAAAGTACTGCCCAAGTCTAATTGAAGTATCACAGCATTCTCAGCGGCGACCACAGTGACTCGTACCTCGTTGGCTGTAGAAAGGGCCTTCACAAGCATGTCCCCCGCAGGCGCCTCCGCACCATTCCCTCCGCTGCTGCTGCACCTGATGACCTGGTGGTGGGGCGTCCGCTGAGACTGAGGGGTGGCGGCGGACGGAGCGAACCGCGTGCCTTGCAGAAACTGCGGCCGGTCGGCCCAGCTGCTTATGCCCGAAAACAGTGCGGAGTTATGTGGTCGGAGTGAGAGTTTTGATCTGGGTGTGGGGCGAGCAGGAGCCAGCCAGGCTGCGAGTGGATGAGAAGAGGAACGTTACTCTGCAATTCGCCTTCTATCTCTCCAAAAGCTGCTGACTTCCGAACGTCAACTTGTGAATCTTCCAGCGAACTGGTTCAGGCTGCTGGGTTCTGAAACATGTTGACAAAATGGTCCGAGAGTTTCTGGAGCTTCTGATCAATGGCTGCAATCAATGCTGTTGCCACCACTGGCGGTGATCCTGTTAGTAGGTGGCAGGTTACAAGGGGATGCGGAAGAACCTCAACACCAAACGATGCAAATGCTTGTACTAGACTCCAACGCAAAGGCGCCCTTCTAGCATGTGCGATGGTCGATGCAGACAAGGAGTCCGTTGCAACCAAACAACGATGATGACCCCAGCTTCTATAGCGGCGGAAGAGGCCGCACCACTTGCAAGCAAGCGCTCGACCATATGAAAGTTAGGTAGGAGAATAATATCAAGGTGCCGCCCTTCTCACCTTGCAAACACCCTTGCTGGCACTTCCTGGAAAGCAGGCTCTCCGAGCGAAAGGCGCCCAAACGCCCCCCCAGCTGATTCAGCCGTAACTGACCTATGGCCGCCATCCTCCTGCCGCTAATAGGAGTGTTAAAGACTACCGCTAACAAAACTGCAATGCTGGCTGCCTTCACCTTGAATGGTGGTACGCTGCAAACAATCTTGCTGTCTGTAGTTTTACAAACCAGCTGGCTCGCATCAATATTTAGAAACGCTATCTCAACTTTGATGCAAACTGGCTGCCGGGCAAAGCAACCTTTTACACAAGAAGGATCGCAACCGATTGCAAATTCTCAATCTTGAGAGGGAAGGAAAGAAAATGAAAGCCCAGCAGTGGCAGACTTTGGCAGAGATGCCAAACTGCAGAAGCACTATCGCACTGTCGCAGTGGGAACCCTTGCGAGTCGCAAAGTGAGCTGCAGAGCAGATTCAGAAGCATCGCTTTTGCTTTGCGGCTTTTGCACTGCCCACCTGCCGGGCGGCCACGTTGCACTTTTGAGGAATCTGGGCGAGACCACGTGAAGATTGGCTGGCGTCACCTTCCAGTGGTTCGCTGGAGCGTCGAAGAAGTCATCCAGACTTCCAGTCCAAACCAACGGTTTAGCGTGCTTTATATGTGGTTCTGATGCGGTTTGACCTATCAGACTTTCGACATACGGTACCGGTATCGTCCGCTTCCGCCATGGGGTCATACGGTATGCACGCTGTTCAAAAGTGACTCCCCGGCAGCCTGGGTCTAGAAGTCTTCAGACTTGGGTGGCAGGAAGGAGCGGAGAGGTGTTCGCTCTGAATTCGTGCTGCAGGGGAGCAGGTGGAGCGCCCTCGTTGAGCGTGGTGTAGGAATGTGCACGTAGAGAGATGCTAGTCTGTAAGTGCAGGAAAGCAGGGGCAATCTGCTTGCTGCGGTGACGGCAGGGGATTCAATGGCGCCGGCACCGTTAATGAGACCTGAGACTCTGTTGGACGACAGATTTGAAGTGGAGAGGAAAATTGGGGAAGGAACGTTCAGTATCCTCATTGTAACGCCATCAGTTTCAGCATTCCATTCGCTGCTTCTGAAGTTGTTTTGTTGCTGTTGATGTTCTCTTGCTTTCCTCACTCTTTCTTAATGAGGTTTGTCTACTCTCCGCATGAAGTGTTGACCATCACAATATTCAAATACCTTTCAGCTGGAAGTACTGCGTCTTGTCTGGCTTCAACTTTTTGTAGCCAGAATCTCCTCGACCTGCTGTGTCCATCCTTGACCCCGTACTTCTCGTAAAGGCGAAATTTACCGTGCCGTTGACCGACAGACGAGCGAGCTGGTCGCGATCAAAGTTGAGAAGGAGGACCGCGTCCTGAAGTGGGAGAGCAGTGTGCAGAAGCGTCTGCAGGGTGAGACAGCGCCGCTTTCCAGCCCCAGATCCTTTTGTTAAAACCAGTTCGTGGTGGATGACTTTGACACAAGTCAATACATCTGGAGGACTACGCTTCATTCGTAGATTACCATTTCAATGAAATGATCAATTTTGTTGTTGTGCTTCTCTATCTCCTGGTGAAAGTCTGTTTTTACTTTGTCAATTGTGATGCAGATAGGGATGTTCACAATGTTTTCAGGAGCCCTGCGCTTCATATCCTTGAGCACAGCTCCAGGAATCACTGCATGAGCTTGTGGCTTCACGTTCTCATTAGCAGTACAGATGCAATTCCAATTCCAATTCAAATGCAAGGACATCGAAAAATTGTAGGCGCATGCCTCATCTGCCTCTTTTTAGATCTATCACTAGGAGAGGGTTTGTTCCCTTCCCCTCAGATTGCCCCTATGTGTGCCGTCACATCATTGCCGGCGAGCACAATGGACGCAACTATCTTGCCATGGAACTGCTGGGGAGCAGTTTGTCGGACCTGCGGAGAGGGCAGCCTGAAGGCAAGCTGTCAATGGCGACGACCATCTCCATAGGGATCCAGGTAATAAAGCCATTACTTAAACTCGGATACCTACAGACGATGGCAATCGCTTCCACCATCCCTGCTGCTAATGGTACCAGACGCTGTCCTCCTAGAAGCGGCTTTCTGATACATGATGACAGACCACTGTGTTTTGTTGGCTCCGACGCGCTATGTTACTGCTTTTGCTGTGCCTCTTCTCCTGCCTTAGTTTGTCGAATTGCTTCCTGCAGCTGTTGAAGGCGATTCAAGGAATACATGAGCTTGGCTACATCAACCGTGACATCAAGCCAGTGAGTATGGTATGCCTTTGGTCTTTTAAAAGAGGGGTTCAGTAGTTAAATTTGTGTTGCAGATGCTTCACTCTCTGAACTTCCTCCTATTCATGTTTGGTAAATATGATGTTCAGTATAGCATCGGCTGCTTGACATTGTTAGATGTCTCTCTTCTACCTTCTCAGACTACCGCTTATTCGCCGTAGACTACCTTTCTATCCTTCTTAGATTCTTGTCATCCTCGTCATGCAGTCCAACTTTTGCATAGGGCTCGGCGCCAAGGCACGGCAGTGCTTTATGGTTGATTTCGGGTTGGCAAAGAAGTACCGGGACTCAGAGGGCCGGGTAAACCCTGCAAGACCAGTTGCAGAGTTCCGGGGAACGTCTCATTATGCATCTGTCAATGCGCACAAGAGTAAGGTGAGTTCGAAAGCATCTTCAAGTCTGGCAGACTCTTTTGTTTGTAGGATCACCTCTCATCTCGTTGTTCATCATTTTGCCGTTGCCTAACGACCTGCACCGAGTTGCTCAAATCTGACATTGAATCACTATGGTTCGTGCTGCAGGAGCTCGGACGGAGGGACGATTTGTGGAGCCTGCTCTATGTTTTGGTAGAGTTTCTGGAGGGAGATCTGCCGTGGAGGTCGCAGTCGAACAAGGTGAGTCTAAGTCATCGTCTTATAGGCATCGACTGTCATTTTGCCTGTAAGGACAAGTTGCGCTGGTGCTGGTTGGCATGAACTTATCAATCACATGAACCAATGGCAGCTCAGAGTCCTAAGTGCATCTGGCTAGCTTTGATGACGGTCCGAAGTCCTTCAATGCAGGACAAGATACTGGAGTCGAAGGAGTTCTACAACCAGAACCCTGAGAAGTTCCTTCGGTTTCTGGAAACACCCAAGCAACTGCAGGTAAGACACTTCCCCAACCAAAAGCCAAAGGGTGGGAGAAGAGAAGCTAGGATTGCATCATCAAGATCTGGCTGGGGACACACGAATCAGAACAATAAATGACCCCTTACGTTCGTGGTGCGCTGATGCCTCCAACCTTCTGCAGGATTTTGCAAGAACTTTGAGCGGGTTGGAGTATGAGGAGGACCCCGACTATGCACACCTGCTGAGGCTTCTAGAGAGCCTCCTGGAAGAGCTGGGTGTACAGGTGAGCACTGGGCCCCAGCAAAATCAAGTTTACTTTGCCAAGCTTGTGGAATTGTACCCTCGTGAGAGGATTGTTGCTGAGAGGCGAGCAACTATCAGAAATGAGGAAGCGGAAGGAACATACAATTCCATGTGCAAACAGGGGTGTTAACGGAAGCAGTTGTTCCGTTCTGATAAGAGGTGCTGCCTACAAGGTGGTCTCTCAGACACAAGCTTCTGTCTGCAGCCGGACGCACTATTTGACTGGGAGGCAAGCGAGGCCCCAGGGGAGGGAGGGCAGATGGGTGCGGTCGAGAGAGAGCCGTCGCCGTCCCGGCCCTTGCTGGAACTGTCAAGCCCGGCACAAGAGAGTGGCGAAATCAGCAACGCATTGCATGAGTTAGCGGAGGATGGAAGAGCAGGAAACGGGGCAGAAAACGATGCAGACGCTGTAACTTCCCCTACAGCGGAGCAAAGCGACAGAGTGCAAGAAAAGAGGCCGGAAAACACGATGCACCTGCCGAAGGGGGGGCTCGGGCCCCATGACAGAGATCGGAGTCACGAGTGGAGGGAGCGGACTGAGAGGGGCAAGTCAGGTGAGAGAGCGGGACGGTCCTGGGACGTGGGAGGTGCGCGCAGAGGAGATGAGATGCGGGGGCGCGGCAGCAGTCGCGATTTTGCTAAGGAAACAGCAGACCGGCGGGGTGAGTCGTTGGCGCGGGAGCGCAGCCGATTGGACGTGGAGACTGAGCAGGAGAGGGCGAAGAGGAGGGAGGAGAATCTTCGCCGACAGAAGGAGGCGGATCTTGCCAGGGGTCGGGACAAAGAGCCGGACTGGGAGAGGGATCGCAGCAGGGAGCGGGAGCGAGAACGGTACAGGGATCGAGACAGGGACAGAGATTACCAAAGGGAAAGAGGGGCCGACCGGTATAGAGACTATGATAGACGGAGGTATGGGGATAGCAGGGAGCGGCGGCGAGATGACAGAGATAGGAGGGGAGGGGATCATGACCGGGGCCGGTCCAAGCATGGGGAGCGGAGGGCTGACTCGGTGTGCTTTGACATGCTGATGAGACTGCGGTGCAAGAAGGAGAGATGCCCGTTCAAGCACCCAGCCAGGTAGGGCTAGGTGCAGAAAACGATAGGGTCCACTCTCCGATGTGTTAGCCTGGAATGTTAGGTCGTTCGCTCCTGCGAGCCCGTCGAATAGCAACCTTTGCTTATCACTGAGATGCATCTCTGATTAGATAGTTCGTGCATTGGATTTTCACGGCTATAGTTGATGTCTGAAGCCGGCCTTGCTTGCGCAGAACTCCAAAGAACCCTGCCCAGGACATATGCCTGAGATACATCGACAACAACTGCCCGGACAGAGCGGAAGACTGCCGACGATATCATTGGACACGGGCAGAGGTATGTTGGATATCCTCCTTAGGCAGCGGCTGCATTCTGCAACGATTCCTGGCCACAGCGCAAGTTGCAGAAGGTTTCGCTGGGCAGCAGCAGGAAAGTACGATGCGCATGTTGCATTTCTGTGCTCAATTAGAAACGGTCGTTAACAGGAGAGGTTTCAGAAAGCGAAAGTTAGATGATAGTGCATACACGAAGTTAGCCTAAAGCAAGACCGATACTTGATGTGCAGGAGCTGGAGTACCTGCGGTCCGGAGAACTGCCACCTGGCGCATTGCGACATAAGCGTCCATATTCGCGCTATCGCTCGCGTTCCCGGAGCCAGACTCCGTCTCGGAGGCGCTCGGTCTCTCCATCCCGTCGGCGCTCTTTCTCCCCGTCTCAGAAGCGCTCCCTGTCTCCTTCCCGGAGACGCTCCCCCTCTCGGCGCCCAAGCCTTAGATCCCCCGGAGCTAGGAAGGCCCCACTTCTCTCCTCCCAAAAGCAACGCGACGACCCCCGCCGCTCCTCGGCCTCGGAAGCGTCCGACGGGGAGTCCCGGAGGAATCGTCGGGGGGAGAGCGAACGTGTTCGGGAGGTTCTCCCGGAGCCAGTCAAGCCGCCTACGCTTGAGCACCTTCATTCGCCGGACAGCGGCCGGTCCAATGTCATCGACGGGGAGGTTGCAGAGGAGGTGGCGAGCGCAGGGGAGGTTGCAAGTGCGAAGACGGCACCGGCGGCAGAAGCCGCTTTGTCCGTATTGGAGCTCGAGCCCCCGGCACTCGGCCCGGGAGAAGGTCCTGAAAATCCGGAGGCGGTCCTGGAGCGGCCGGCGTCGCCGGGGAGCCGGCTGCTGGCGATGGCCATGCAGAGCTTTGACACTGCGAACGAGGGGGCCAAGATCGGTGCGGGGCTTGAGGTGCTCAACGTCAACGGGGGCGACAAGCGGCCAGCGCAAGGGAGCAGCTGGCCCATGGGGCTGCTGGCAAAGAGTCCCGTTGAAGGACCGGCTGCGGCAGAGGAGCTTCCGGCGAGCAGCGCTCCTGAGGCGTCGGGCATGAGAATACAAAATGAGAGAGGATCCTGGAGTCGGCCCGCGGCAGGGGGGAGCACGCGCGAGGGCAAGGGGCCGGTGCACGTGGCAAAAGCATCCCAGGAGGAGTTGAACCGAGCTTTGAACCGGAAGTCTAACGCGGAGGTCTCCGGTTTGCGAGGCAAGGTTATTGGGGATATGCCAAAGGGTGGGCCTCAAGAGCCAAGAAGTTTGCGGCTCAAAACCAGTCCGCCGAAAGATCAGGGTGTGTCGGGGGTTTCTCGGGAAGGGCGATCGGGTCGTCTGGAAGATGTGAAAGCTGGGTCGAGCCTTGAGAAGATCGCTAGGGGAAGTGTTGGAATCGCAAGGGAAACAACTGTGGAGACGGTGCGTGCAGCGTCGGATCTACGGAAGGATCTGCCGGTTGTCAGCAAACGGAAAGAGGTGCAGGTTGTCAGCAAAGAAGGCTCTCTGGCGTCTTCGGTTCTAGATGCTCTGAATAAAGAGACTGTACATAAGGACCGGATCCAGCCGGCAGACGAGAACCAGCCGGAAAGAATCCCACACACGGAGGAGAGCCTAGTCGTACAGAAAAGAGAGGTTGCAAACGGTGCTCGTTTCGAGCAGCCGGAAGGTGAAGCAAGGAACGGAACGGGGGAAGGGGTCTCGGTCAAGCCGCCTGTCAATAAAGCTTCCGAGATGCAGGCGGTGAAGCCTGCAGTGTCAGCGTCAGTCAAGGTCGGCAGTCCGGCCAAGGGTGCCGTACAGAAACTAGCGGAGAAGGATAAGGGCCTCGGGAAGAAAGGGGTCGCGCCGAAGTTCAAGGAGGTCAAACCTGACGTCAAGGGTTCCGCTGCAGCACCTCCTGGGGATAAGACGGCAGGAGCTGTTCCCTTATCCGCAAGCGCAGCTCCTAAGGTAATCAAGAAAGTGATCATCAAGCAGCGGGGCGAGACAATCGCGCCCTCCGAGGGTGCTGCTGCACTAGCCAGCAAGAAAGGAACAGGGGGCAAACGGTTGCCTGGCACGGCGACCGCAAGACTTTCAGGGGGAAAGAAACCTGGTAAGGGTCTGAGTATAGAGGGACCCCCTGGAAAGGCTGATTCGTTGAGCCGTCCGTCTTCGCCGGCCGCTCAGCTGCTTCAGAGTCCAAAGGGGCGGCCCCCGTCTCCGTCTGCGCGCCTGCTCCCTGGCGCGAACAAGTCGGGGGGCATTCCCCCGGGGTTGAAGGAGAGTGCGCCCCTGGTTGCGAGCAAACTGGAGGAGCTATTCCGGGCGAGAAAGCTGCACCCGAAGCAGCTGGACGAGCGGTAAGGCTCGACGGACCGGCTGGGGTTAGGAGCAAACGAATCTTGAACGAATCCAAATCACTGTTACTGTTGCTATCATGCATCTAAACGGTAATGGGTGTAAAGCCTGACCGGTCTGGTGTGTGGGTTTCTTTGTTGGTGGCTTTCCTGCGAGCTTCGAAGCGATTGCTCTATGTATTACTGAATCGACTTGTTCCTTCTGCACTGTGTCGACGGCAGCCCAGAAGGTTTGCTGCCAAGAGGACTACAAAGCGTGCTCTGCGGTCTCGCTCTCTCTAAATACCCCTGCATTCAGGTTCGTTTGAAACGTCGTTCAATCCAATTTTAAAACTCCTGTCCCGTCGACCTGTGCTTAGTCCTGATCAGCCCCTCGTGTTGCCACAGGGTTTGGGACCAGCTTCAGCGGACCGCTGAGCCTGCGGTGCTTCAGTGCCTCGACGAGTTCCAGGAGCTCGCCGATCAGATTGAGCCCTTGCAAGTTGCTTCCTACCTTCTGCTCCAGCTAAAGCGGAAGCAGACCGCCGGCAAAAGGCCAAGCAGCTCCGATAAGGGTGAGCACACTGCGGCAGCGTCTGCATGCCGTTTCGCTGCTTGAGTTGCTTGGTGGTTCCTGATACTCAACGGAAGAGAACTGTCATGCAGTCCACTTTTCGTCTGCCTTCTTCTGTGTTTGCACCCATGCGCTCTTCTCGAGAGGATGTACAGCTCCCACTAGAATCTGACATGAGCTGCCCAGCTTCGCTCTAGGTCGCCAGATATATCCTCTATCGTCGATGGAGGGGAGTGGGATTTCCCGGTTGAGCAGACGGATCTGGCTCCCGCTCTCCTTTGCACTGCCGTCCAGCTGCTACTTAATCCTGGATTTCTGTATGAGTTTCTCACATCCCGCTTGCGGCTCCGTCTCAGGTCGGCCAGCTACGCCAAAGCCCGGTGCCCCCCGGCCAGCCCCTCCAGCAATACCCCCAGCCTCCGGTCCCGCTTCTCTGGCGGCCGCACTGCCCTTAGTCGAGAGCAGTGACATGCCCACCGCCCCCAGCACCCCCGCACGCTCCGGCCTCAACACCGAGGCCCCCGCCCACGTTCGCAACCCGAGCTTAGAGTTACCCCCTTCGATACGGACTTCTTCCTCAGAACCAGGCACGCAGAAGGCCGGTGCGGCGCAGGACATCGCAGCCCACAGAAACGGCCTGTCGATTGAGATTGGGGGGCCGGTACGGAGCCCTTTGAGGGGCCCCGTTTTGGACGACGCCACGTCCGGCGGGCAGCCCGGGGGCAGTCAGGCGGACGAGCCGCGGTTGGACCCGGTGCCAAGCCCCCGCGCGGTTGGGAAACGCAGCGCTCTGGGGCGGAGAATGTCCGCGAACACGTTGAGTCGTTTTGGGGGTAAGGAGCTCGACGTTCTCGAGCGGACTGGGGAGACGAAGGAAGAGGGGGCGGCGCCGAGCAAGGTGAAGAGCGAGGAGGGCAGCGCCGAGGGTGTGAATAAGCCCGAGCTGGGGCAGCAGCGGCTGCCCCCGGCTCCTGCGGGGGCTGTTCACACCGAGGTGTCGCCCAAGGCCAGCGGCAGCGAGAGCTCCAGCTTTTCGAGTCTGTTCAAGGAGGAGGAAGGGGGGGGGGAGGACGACGATGGGGACGAGGTGAATGGGCCGTCGCCTATTCACACCGCGCAGGGGGATCTCTGGGCGGCGTCGGGCACGTGGGAGAAATCCAGCGGGGAAGGACCCCCTGGGCACAGCCGGAAGCGTTCCGCGGGCAGTATTGCAAACCTGGGGGGGTCGGGGAAGAGGTCGAGGACGGGCGAGGAAGGGGGAGCGGGGCACAGCGAGGAGGTGGACCTGCCAATTGGTGGGGGCGGTGTGACTGCGCGCGGTGGTGGTGTGAACGCGGCCTTGGCGGCAGATTCGAAGGTGCTAACGTGGTTCAAGGTGCACTTGCATTGGGAGCACTTTCCGCACCCGTTGCCCGATGGGGCGCTGGTGAAGGCGCGCCAAACGGACCGGTATCAGTCGTCGGCCACAGCGCTGATCAAGGTACGGACGCACAGTCATGGCTTCAATTTGACACGCTTTTCTGCAAGAGCCTTTTGGCGCCCTTGCCAAAGCTTAAGAGCTCGCTTGACCTGCTTTGTATGGAAAGCGTTTTATGTTTGCAGAGGGCCTACGGCCTGCGTGAGTTACCCGTGTTTGCGTTATTATGTTTGGGTTCGGTTTCGGTTTGGGTGCGTACTTTGTCGTATTTGAGATTGACTCAAGGCTTGGATATGGAGCTGCAAAGCACCTGCATTTTCGTTCGCTTTGCCCGCTTCTTTGCAAAATTGCAGGTGGTACCGATTAATCGTGCGGTTCAGCCGCTTCTTGGAGAAAACTAGATGTAACGTTTTTACCTACTGAATGATCGCTCATATGATCCGCGATTAGGCGCGGTGCCAGTCCTTAGCATCCTTGGATGCAACCGTCTCTACTGTTCTGCCTCTGCAGACGCTCGAGATCATCCACCGCGTGGAGGTGCTAAGGAGCGCCTGGGTGCAGCAGACCCCCAGAAACCTCTTTGCGCTCCTGTTGCCGACATCAGCACGGACCAAAGTCACACCCGTGGTGAGGATTGCGGTTTCTTGCCACCCGCCGGATATCTAAAAGGTTCGCCCCCGTCAGAGAGTTAGGTAATACAGATTACAAAGGTCGAGACTCTGTTTGAGACGCCTTGATATCGGCAAAGAGTCCAGACAAGGGAAGCATTGCTATGCTCGATTCTTATTTTCGGGGGCAGCTTGACTCTGCTCCGGCTTACGTAACCAGGCTTCGCTCAACAGTGTCGAAAGACGTCAAGGCTAGGTTCATGTTCGTGTGCGGATTTTGCGCAACCTGGAGTGTTGTCTTGCTGCGGTGGCCTTGGGGGTGCTACCTCCCTTGCTCTTCACCACTGAAACACCATCCATTTCTAGGGTGGGAATGACATTGTGTGAAGGACCAAGCCCTATGTCCGACTGTCTTGCAGGAGCCCAAGGGGATGGCCAAGAAATTTTTCGTCACCGACCACGAGGGCCGCAAGTACTGGAGCACCATGAAGCGCGGCCCGGCACAGCCCAACCAGCACCACCTCGCGGCTGTGCTGGAACACGACTTGACGCACCTGGTGAGACCCCACAGCACGAGCGCTTGCGCTCAATGCAAAAAGGACGGTGGAGCCCTATGTGGTGACAGCGGATTCTAGTTCAGATAGAAGCCAACGTCTTTTGAAGTTGTTAGTCGAGCTGGGGCAGGACTCCCAGGGGATGATTGAGGAAAGATGGGAAGGGAAACTTGGAAAAGTGCTGAATGCTTTCCTTCTTTGGCATCCCCTCCGCGCCTGGACGCCTCAAGCAGCAGGAGAAGCCCCTTCGGTGCCGTATCTTCTGAGATAATCAATGTGCTCTCGCTCGAAGCGATTCCGGGGAAATACCTCGTGGAGCCTTTAACGACCATATAAGCGATCAGAGCGTCGTTCCTAAAACCCAAAACGTTAAAACGCCAAAATCATAGTTTCGCAGAACCCAACAAAACCCAGATCTAATGACACGTCAAACTAGCAATCAAAAACCCAGAACTCAAACCTAACTCACGGTGGGCAGTGCCCTCATTTCGAGTTGCAAAACTCGTAACCTACTCTGCTTAATTGACCTCACCTCCAAGGGCAGCCTGCCGTTATTCCTAACCACCGCGCATTGTAACCGCGGATATTGCAGCGTCACATTGTACGTCTCCTGAAAATACTGCGCCACGCTCTTGGTGACTGGGGCCGCGTTGGTCTCCGACGGCTCGCCACGTGGCTTGATGGCAAAGCTGCAACGTGTAGATTGATAGATTGAGGTACTTAGGTGCGAATCGCAAATTGCATCGAAGTGAACTCGGTATGTCTCTTGTCTGCCTCCATTCTCGTCCTCTATTTACGGATGAGGGGATCTCGTAGCGCGATCATGACTAGAATGGTAAAACAGTATTTGTCTTGTACTCCGCTGCACCCTCTGCTCTACCCTTTTAAATCTGCGTCTGTGCTCCGATCCGGTGTTTGCACCTCTTCATTTCCTCCCCCCTTCGCATCTGCCCGCTTCTCGATAGCCGGCATCCGTACAACTGCCTTCCTCAAAATCTCCACCCTTACAAAGATCCAGTTCTTTCACGTTCATTCTCCAACATCCGATGTCTAAACGAGATCACCTCCTTTCGCGTGTGTTCCGCAGGGTCTCTGCCCGCAGCTTGTTTCCATTGACTGGACTGTCGGCAAGAAGCAGGCGGGTAACGTGCTCCGCTTGGCGGGGCCCTGTACGTGCGTGGGCGTCCCTCTCGCCCCGCCCCTGGTGCCCATGTCCCCCAAAAACAAGGCCCGGTTAGGGTTGCAGTCGGGCAGCGACGCCCATCTGAACCACTTGGCAGCAGAGGAACGGTTCGGAGGGGGGAGCCTGGGGGACGCAAAGGGCAAGCGGAAGGCTGGCAAGAAAGCCAACCGGCCCCCGGTAGTCAGCCCGGTGAGTGAACTGATTCTTGATCTAGATTGGAATCTAGCTCCGTCGTTGAGTGTTCTCTCACTTTTTGACACCTCGAGCAGCTGGTTTGCATATTGGGGGTCTCCTGTTTTGTTGGTTGCCCTCGACCTTTTGCTTTGCGAACCATCACAGTGGTCAGCCTCTCTGGGTAGACCGTGAACTATCACCAGTTTTATGTCTGACCAAAATGTTTTTGTCCTTTGCCCCAGACGGCCGCCGAACTTGCAGCTTTTCCGACCCTAGACACCACTGCGCCGCTCTCGCCCGCCTCACAAAAGAAGCGCCTCGTCAGCGTGCCAAGTAGAAAGGGCTTCGCCACGCCCCTGCAATCGCCGGGACCTTCACAAGGGGGGCTCGCGGAGACGGTGGGTGGCGCAGAGTGGGTGCCGGAGGGCCATGAACCAAGCGTATCGGTGGAAGCGGAGGAGCAGTCTGCCGGGGAGCAGGCGGCATTCTGGGAGGAGATCAAGGGAAACGTGAAGAGTCGGGAGCTGCAAAGTCTGAACTCGGTTTTGGTAGCGGGTAAGCGGCGGCGAGGTATGTGACCTGCGCTTGAAACGACGGTAAAATCAAAGTCAAGATGACAGATTGGGAGGAACATGGTCAGGGAGATGCCTTCAAATTTTGAAGATCGAGACGCCACCGAGTTGGCGGCCTGGTGACTATTCCCGCAAGGACAGGCGCAGCTCGTCCAAAGAGCCAATGCCAATATGTACGTGAGCCTAGATCATTACAGAACGAAATGCTGAGGATTCCAGGTACGAATATGCAACCGGTTGCATAGGAAAGATTGATATGCTTAAGCATGCGCACTTAGTATTAATCAAATTTACCGACCATCTATATGCAATTTTCATGAGACTTGCGACTTCTGACCTGATCTGCTACGATCAATAGGGATATAGAGAGGAGCATCAATCCGTGCATGCCCTATGGAACGCACGCCCTGTGCGCATAAAGTTTGGAACAGGCGGCGTTCTTGCATGCCAGCAAGATGCGTGACTATGTTCATAATCGCGTTTGCCCCTTATACGGAATATTGATCATGGGTGCCGCTGGCACTGGCAGCAGCTATAGCTGGTGAATCCGCCAGCCTTCATATGGCAGCCTGCGCACTTAAAAGCATGTGTGCACTGAGTAGCATATGTGTATTGTGACGCAACGCGCCACCCGGCCGGATGAGATTCCCCGCTTTTGCAGCATATGCTGCCGGAGTCGCGGCCGGCAACTGCCGGACGCGGCCGCAGGGTTTTGTCAATGATGTTAGAAAGAATGAACATATCCTGACCGTTGATAATAAGACTCAAATGCTTATCGACGGCCCCGAGATGTGGGCTGCTTCGTGTTGATCCGGTTCATCTGAAACGGTTTGCCGCACCTCAGAGAATCTCGAGTCCAATATGAGCTAGGCCTCTTAGCGATCGACTGAGAATTGCTATGAAATGGACAAGAAAGAGGAGAAATCGGACACTTCGCGAGTTGGAGAAGCGGAGACATTCTTTTCACAGGCGCTCATCTTTAAAAACGAGACTGACTCATCAGCACCTCAACTTTTCTATGTGCATCCGGACGGTGACAGCGACGACGCCAGCTTCATGTGTAGGTGATTGAATGTTTACAATGTGATCCGGAATATTTCTATCATAATGGTGATTCTTTATATAGATGAAGTGTATGACAAGAATCCTCGAGCAAAGGGTGTAAATTTCGTCACAGTATGCGCGCCCTGGCAGCATGCTGACAACGATTTTACCATGCTATAGAGGATCGCTACTTATATGGTTCACGGGGGTTCAACATTGCATGCGCAATCATTGAATGCCGGCTTTTGAAAATGCCCATGGCATGGGCACACACGGTCATGCAATCAGATCTCTTGAAAGGCAACGTGTATGTATGACACAAGCTACCTATGGTGGGTCTCGACGGTATCGACCGCGCGACGGTCGGGTCTCAAATTTGTATGACCGGTGTCACGCGTCGCGACACATTTTGTACGCAGTACTAACGATCGTACTCGGCCGTACTAGAGAATCGGGTCCGAATTCATGAATCGAGCTTTTCCTGACACGTCGATCAAACGGGCAATTACGTACTACCCGGAGGTACGGTACCGTCGCGCGAGACTCGAGTCTGCGCGGCCGACAAATTTAAATTTCATGGTCTTGGTCGGAACTTCCGACTTGTACCGTGCACGAGTACCGCGGTACCCAGACTGAAAGAAGAGTGCAGAGATTTGATATAGGAGTGTAAGAGAAGGCGCTCTTCAAAATCCAACAATGGCGGCCAACTTTGCGCCTCCTATGCTGCTATTTGAGATTTGTCCTGAACAAAACATGATGTTGGAGCTTCAAAGGACAGCTAATGACGGTCCCCCAACATTTTTTTTAGCTTGTCAAAGGTTTCTGCATGTTGCATAAGCCGCATCTTAGTGTGGCATTTTCATGCTCCCGTCAAAGTGTAAAATAATACACTTGTTTACAACTTCATGACACTCACTTACGGCCGAGCAAAAATTCCTGAGTACTCGAACCGTACATGTTTCGGAAGTCCGACTCAGCGTAACGTGAACCGCCGGTATCACTGACAGAATTTGATACCGGGTCCCACAATTTCGTTGCGGTTCGAGTCGGAGTCGACTCGGCCGGAACCCACCGTAGGTAGCTTGTGGAATATATACTTTGTTCAATCAAGTAGGTTCTCAGTACCGAATAAGCACTTCGCAATCGGTCGCTTTGATTCGGAAAAGTAAACCAGCGCCTGAAGTCAGCGCCGTGCAACAACCATGTACGAAAAGTTACACTGTCGCACTCATGCACGTTTGCAAGCGCATCATATCAGTAAACGATGTGCCAGGGTGGCTTAACCGGTCTAGATCAAGTCCTGATGACTACCAACACTTAATCATGTGCGGGCGTCCATTGAGCTGGCCTGTCACAAACGGCTGCAAGTATTAAGCAGATTGACATCCTATCTGCAAGCACCACAAGCAGCTTGAAGTATTCACATATGTACAGGCAGTTTGTTTGTGACTGTTTGTCTTAGTCCAATGAGAGCGGCCCTTCTGGTGTGCTTTGTTCCACCCACGCACTCTGCGGCATGGCCGCTTTCTCGATGATACTGTACACGACGTCCTCTGGAAGTGACCTGCAGGCTGGCTCGACTTTCAGCAGAGAGCAATATCATCTTCCAGATCGCAGCACTCATGTCAGCAAACGGAGACCATCGCCCGGCCTTCTGCGCGCTGCGCTGAGCACTCCGGATCTGCCGGCGTCCCAAATGGTGCGGAATTTGTGGGGGTTTGCAATGACTGGCAACGATGTCAAAGGCGCATAAAAGATCCTGTGTCCTACCACTCGTCCAAAGCTTGCGCATGAGCACGTTGTCGGCTGCATTCCTTACCTGAAAGACGACCCCGATGGACTTCCCTCCGATGCGGAACCCGCTTCTGATAACGTGCTCGCAGCCAAAAGGAGGAAACGCGTTGCATCCTGCACGGAGCGCTTGCACCGGTTTACTACCAAAGCTTTGGAGGGCGGAACCGAGACTTTGTCACATTCAGGTGGCTAAAATGCATACGATTTGACCTCCTGGGCTCCGCAACAATGGCTCTATCGATAAAACATCCATGAGAACTTTGTGGTGCGCTAAGGATCCTTTCGACCACTCATTGCATGCCGCGACAACAAACGCAGTGCAGCCCAAGAACAGCGAGCGGTCCAGCAGACATCCAGACCAGATGCACAACAATCAGGATCTTCCATCCTCCTCATCCGGCCAATCTCACTCTCGCACTCTCACGTGGGACCCTCAGGCAAGACACACGAAAACCAAAAGCTTCCATCAGGCAAGACACACGAAAACCAAAAGCTTCCATCCTCTCAACCGGCCATCCGCAAACGTTCTTACTCACCTTGAACCCCGGGGGAAACAACCGGTGCCGCTCGTAGCTCCACTCCAGCGGCCGGAACTGCAGCACCTGGTTGCGCGTCCCGTGCTCGCCCCCCCCGGCCACCCCGAGCAGCACGCCGTGCCGCCGCGACACCGCCAACCCGGTCACCTGCACCACTAGTATCAGGCTCTTGTTTATTGCAATGTTGAGTCAGATTCTGCCCGGGGGCCGGGTGGGGTTGCATTGTGGGTTTACGGTGGACCATCTTAGCTCTGAACCGGGGGTTTTGATTCGACTGAGCCCGGGGAACTGTCTCGAACTGATGCAGCCCAAGCGTTTCTAATTTCACTGCTGCCAGAGAGGAGGCCTAACTGACGATAGTGGTGAGACATCATACCTGCAGCTGCCGCGCCGGCCCAAACATCATCCTGACCGGGTTCAGCACGAACATCTGCTGGGGGGGCGCGTTCGCAGGTGTCCCGGCCCCCGGCTTCTGCCACTTCCGGTAACCGGGGCAGTCTGCCTTGATGCACTGGAGCACCGCGGTGTGGCCCTCGCCGCAGCCCCCCCCCCGGAACTGGGCGGCAGGACACGTGGACTCGTAGTCCGTGACGCGCACGGCTTGGGTTGCGTTGACGGGCCGGCGCAGGTCGACCGCGTGCAGGCGGGGGGGGTGGGCGGGCGCAGAGGTGGGGGACTCGGTGTAAAAGAGGAGATTGGGGTCTATGGGGGAGAACTGTGAGGAGTCGAACGGAAGGGTCAGCCGCACAACGTGTTGCTCGCAGCACGTGTCGGTGTGGGAGTCGCGCTTTCAGGCTATTGGTGAAGAGAGTAAATTCAAGAGTCTCGTAAGCAGTTACCTAGTAGAGACGTGAGGCTGCAGTTGTCAACGATTGGGTCAGGAGGGTAGCGATAGTTGAACTGGCGCTACGAGTCGAGCGGACGGTGTGGACGCTGCTCGAACGTTCACGCGATCGCAGCAGTTATATGTTGACGACCCTCCATTCCTTTGATGACTTTTGCTCCGCACCCATTCCTCTACGAAATGGGACCTGTCAAAACGGAGGTCCAACTTTCCACTCTGTTTTTACATTCTCCAACCCTCATGCAAAGCCTTGTGACTTGGAGAGATCTCCATAAGAAAGACCATGTGTATCAACCCCAAGAGCAGTCGTTCAACTCATTCTCACCTGCAGCGCTAAGCAGGGGTGGTTGTGCGTGTACGTCCCGACCACCTCCGCGACCGCCACGTCACAGGGGCTGTTCCGCGTGGCGGCCCGCTTGCGCCCGGTGGGCGCCTTAACGCGCCACACGCGCACCACGTGGTCGGTGTCGCTGCTGGCGGCCAGCAGGTCCGAGCGGCTGTTCCAGGCGACGTACTGCGAGGACACGTGTCACGGTATCACTGGGCGGAACTTCCGAAGGCGAAATACCTTGGGTTTCCGATTTCGGGTGCTCAAGTTCCTCTTGTCCACTTTGAGAAAGAGTAGAGGGAAAGCAGAGGCTCGTTGTGCGCTTCGATGCCACGCAAACTTGCGCCAAGCATCGTGACTCCGGACGAAGATGCGCACGTGCAGCGCAGCAAACGCACAATTTCGTCACATGTGATGACTCACTTTGATACGAGCAACTCGTGGCTCGAGAACGGCGCTCGTGCAACTTCGCAATACTTCTCGTCAGAATGCGTTCCTAGTTTTCAAGATGGTCCAATCGTCGGCGTTCTCGGTCAACATTCGAAAGACCTAAGGTTTGACTTGCAGCTCTTTTGTCAAACCTACTATTGGGTTCCAAAGGCTGCGAGCAAGGCCCCTGATCTGGAACCGTCGAATGGACGACAAGGGGAGGCATCGGACGGTTGGCTCAAAATCAAAAACCATATCGGAGAATCTGGAACCCGATTCCCAAGACGACGCAAAGAGCTATGGAATGAGGGGCTGGCCACCGCACCTGGCAGCCTCTGTAGCCTCTGACGGACATGCGGTGCGACCTTTCGTGGATGCTGAGCGAGGCCATGTTGGCCGTGGAGTAGTTGTTCGCCTGGTCGAGCACCCACACCTGCAGTCACAAAACGGTCCGGTTCAACATCGATGCGTGACCACTTCTCTTGAGATCGTGCGAATCAAAGGCAGGGGCGGTCAATCCGCTCTCTGCTGCGAAGCGTTTTGCCCGTCCGCTCGACGAGCCTGTCTCCAAACAGAAAGTTCGGGTTGCTGTACTGCCGAAAGAACTCAGAAAGAGCGCCTCAAAGACGCCTAAGAAACGATACGCGGTGCTGCGCCAGAGAGCGCACGGCAAGGCGAGCAAGAAACATAACCGTCCTTGCAACGACGAGGGCCGAGCGTGCCTGCACGGTCTATCGGACGTGCTTGTCACGTCTTCGAAGCATCTCAATGAAGAAAGTTGAGCAGAAAAAGTGGCGATTCGCAAGGCAAGGCTCCCAGTGGTGACTCAGCCCTAGCTCCTTTTTGCCCGCTTGGACCGCATTGGCAACGAAAGGATGCCATTTCACCTAGCATCACCCTATCAAGTCTGCGTCAATGAATGCTTCTCGGCGACCAGAAAGAGGGTCCTTACGCCCGCACTGTCGCCCACGACGGCCAGGAGCTTCCCGTCCGGCGAGGCGGCCACGCAGTTGAGCGGCGCCCTGAAGCGTCCGATGACGTCCGTCCACAGCTCCGCGCCGTCCGGACCACGCAAGCAAGGTGGTTCCCTGGAAACACGACCAAGGGCTCCTTTCCCGTTTCCTATTTTCTGACTTTTCATCGAACATCTTACCGCTTTGGTCGCTGTTGTCGTCTGTCTTTTCCAGGTCAATTCGATTCTGAAGCGCAAAGGGCGAGCGATGATGCAACGCTTGCTTCAGTATTCGAGCTTTAGCCCCTATGATTTTCACAACTATGAAAAGTGATCAAAGGGCCTGATTCTATCACCAAACCCACGAGTGCTTGAAACGCCCGTACACAGAAATGACGACCATCGTCACCCGCTGAGCGTTCTCTCACCGGCGATAGGCACCCGGTTGCCGGTCGTACGCAGGGGAGTAGTGCTTTTTCAAGCTGCCACTCAGAAAGGCTCTCATATCGATTGCTGCGGAGCCCGCAGTACTGGAGGAAGACGGTCCCGCTTCCCCCGGTCGGTTTGCCCGGGCGGCTCCAGCCCGGGGCACGTTGAACACGTACACGAAGCAGTCCTGACTCGCGACGAGCAGCTTCATCTGTAGGGCAGGCGCGCGCTGGGATTTGTGTTCAAGCATACCTCTGTCGAAGTGTTCGGTGTGTGTGGACGATTGTCAGGGACTGACCTTCATCCGGTGCGACGATACGTAGAACTCTGCTGGTGGTGGAAAGAGGGTTTGTGCGTGCTTCGTACTTCCATTTCCATGTACTGCACCTCCGTTCGGGCTATTCGGTTCGTGAGATGGTGTTGGCCGAATTCGACGATTCCAGGGGAGAGCCTTCCAATAAGCAAGTGACGATTCTGCTGTCAGCAGAATGGACCACCGAAATTATTCGACTGACTCGTTGGCTTGATAAAGCAGACGGACGAAGCTACAGAGCACGTGTCCGACGCACCTCGTTTCCGCAGCGCCCGAACCTGACGCCGTTGTTCATCTGGCAAGATCCCACTCGAAACTCGGCGACCTGCTGGAAGTTGACCCCTGTGCCTGCGTAGCCAAGACAGAACGAGCCCTTCGTGAAAACCCCAGAAGTGAGCCCCTGAAAGCATGCACGTTTCAAAGAGGCTGCCACAGGCGTCGGGCTTATTCACACCCCCAAGAAATGCACAATCGGGCTCCAGACCAAACCCTTGTTTCCGTAGCTTGTCGTGTGGCTTGATAAATCTTCTGCTTGACCAGAACCTTCTTCCGGAGAAGGGAGGGGTCGATACAGTCGAAACAACATACTGTCTGGACATCAACGGAACCTATGGGCATAGAGCAGATTTGTCGGCTGCACGGGGCTCACCCTTTTTGGCGTCTGGACGCAGTCGGAAAATCTTGAGCTCCCGGGTGCCCACGGCTCCAAAAAGGTCTTCGTGGCGAGCGATGCTGCGGAGAATGAGAAAAATATGGATGATTGACGTTACCTCAAAGTTAAGCATTACTTCGAATGGTGGAGGCATCACTTGCAACGAAAAGCAGAATAAGCTCGGATTTGATCGGAACACACCTCCATTAAGATCAGGCAACCAGTTCGACGCAACATACAAGATAGACTCACCTCAATAGAAGAAGAGATAGATTTATATTTCTTGAACATCGCCGGTGTTCATCGCCCGTGATCTTTCGAACACTCCAACTTCGAACAACCCGATAAATCAGCCTTTACTTAATCACATCTATCTCTTCTTACCTATACGGCTTGAAGCCTAAGTCCACTGCAGTGACCAGTACTCGCTCCGCCAGGTCATAAAGAACGGCAAACTTCCCCTCTGCACAAGGGACCACAAGATTGAAGAAAATTGAGCGCCTGAGTGGTTCTCAATACAGGGCGGCTTATCTGATGCCTTAAAGCAGCCCCTGTGACAGACTTTTGAAACTTCTAATCCTGAAGCAACCAGTTTGAGCGCCTCCAAGCTTAGATGCGCCTTTGCGCGTGTTCCTCAACAGCGTAACCTGCTACAAATCAAGAGAGGCCTGACATGATCGTCACAAAATGACCAATGCGTGCATCGTATAGTGACAGGTATTGCACAGAGGAATGCATGAAAGCGACACTTGCCTGTGAAGAGAAGGCTGTCGCTGTCTATGTCCGCCAGGCTCAGAGCGTCGCAGCACCTGTACAAGGATGAAGCAGAGCTGGTAAACTGGTGCAAACATGAGAAACAGATGAGATGGCCCATCGAACACCAATCATTCTGAAAGGGACTGGACCGACTCTGTTTTACACTTACAAGTGTGAAAGAGACCATTAAGTGGAGTCGATGAATGGGCATGCGAGCGCGTAACGATCAGAAATTAGCAACGAAGATGCCTTGACAACAGACGTCTGCATGCTAAACCACCATAGTGGTCCTTTGAAGGGTCTCCTGTTCTTGAGGGTGGTTTCAAGAACTCAATTTAGATATCTGCCTGGAAGGTTTGATGGCAGGCACCTGACACAACATTGTTGATTCAGGAAGTGCCAGGATGAAAACCACTGCGGAAAGATGCGGGAGACCTCGACGGTTAGAACCTTGTCACGTCAACAGGCTGCTGGCTTGAGGAGGGAACCAAGAACCTCTGAATCCAACCAACACAGATGTTCACTGCTGTGCGATTGCAAAGGTTTTGCTAGCATTTGACGAACTTTCCGGCACTAAATTTGGCAGCATTGTTTTCCCTTGAAAGTGGCCTTCTCAAGACAATTGCATCCTTACTGCAGCCACTAGGGCAAAGTTCCACTCGTATGAGAGGGGCTAATAAATTCTATAATGCCAAGACCCACACATACAGAGCACTAACTGTAAATGAGCAAGGATTCCAAGCGAAGGCCAAGTTTGAGCTTCCAAAAGGAAATTTCATACTAAAGCAACATGAGGTATGGATGGAGGTATCTTGGCGGGTTTCCAAGCTTAATCAGATGGGTACAAAACACGGGTGAAAATGCTGCTGAGAAGCCGATTGCCTTACTGGTGGTGTGGAACGGAGGTGTGGACCCCATGGTGTTCTACGTCCCCCGCCTCCGCCAGCAGCAAATTCAGCCCTCCAGCAGGCTGCCCTATCTCCGAGTCAGAATCAAAAGAGTCCACCACGACCAACGAGTCATCCTCGGAGTCGGTCACCAAATCCTCGTCACTCAAAAAGGAGAGGTCGTCATCGGAATGCAGCTCGTTGACACCAAGCATCGCCGCGAAATCCTCGTAATCCTCAACCTCATAGTCTTCGTCTTCCTCGGAATCGTAGGCAGCGTTCAGCAAGCCTGGCAGGGCGTTGGCGGGATCCTCATGCGCCATTGCTCCTGCTTCCTGCTGCGCGCCAAGCAGAAAGTTGCACGAAAACTTCTCGGACGAGCTCATTGACATTGTCATGAGTCATGTGCAAGAAGGGCATCGGGGAAGCTGGCAGTGGGGGAAGCCTGAGGCTGAGGTCCATCCCCTCCCACGTGGTCTACAGAGCTAATGTCAGTCGTTGGATGAGACAAGGTCAAGCCCTGGACGGCTGCAAAAGTCTCCAAACTTTTGGTCCACCTGGATCGAGCTGTCTTGAGAGCTTTGCACTGTGCAGGCTGGCCCACTACTAGTGTAGCTTCACTAATGATCAGGGCTCTGCATGCTGTTCTGGAGCGGTGGAGAGGAGGCGCAGAGAGAGAGAGAGAGCTTGAGGGCTTGAGGGGCAGCTGAGCAGCTCCCTGCTTAGGAAACTGCGCTACGTCAGAACCCGTTCAAAGCATGGCACTGGAGCTCCTCCACAAGATTGGTGAGGCTCAGCACCCATGATTTGAGCACCCTTAAAGCAAACGGACCCTTCTAAAAAGTTGAAGGGCCGGGGGTTTGTCTTTGAGTCGGGCTCTTCTCCTGTGCCTTGGAATATGGGGGCGGCCGTCAGCCGGCACCACCGGTTCCCCGCCGCCGTGCGCACAAACGTGGACCCAGAGTTGGGGCTCATTGAAGCCAGCAGCCAGGTCACGCCCCTGGATGTACGTGTCAACCTGCCTGAGCCATCCCCCGTAAGTTACTTCAGTCATACTTGAGAAAGTGAAAAGGTCAGGTTCTGCATAATACAAGCATCTCAACTGTTTCAGCATACTGGAGAGCATGGTTCTAAGGAGCAGCTATCTTGTGAAAGTTGAGTCTGGATACTTCAGGCTGCCACGAAATCGTTGTGCGGGCTGTCCGAGAGCTATGCAATTTCAAGGCTTCTATTGAGTGCGCAGTATAGGATACCCCCTCATTGGCAGACCAAGTTTTAGAGGATCAGCAGACCGCATTCTTTGTCTGAAATGCTGAGTCATGTATTTCAGCTGCCCAAGCTACGCCCTACGCGCACCATCAAGTCGAGCGTCAACCTAAAGAAGCAGTCCCTGAGGCTCAAACTGGACAAAACTCGCACGCTGCTGCCTGGCCAAGCCCCAAAGTTCCAGCTAGCGTTTGAATTAGACGCGCTGGAAGCGTGCAAGTGAGTCTGCCCGCCCGTAAATTGCCAGATCTCAAGAGGTTGAGGACAGTCAAATGGCCTTCAGCAGCAAGATGCATGCGTGTCCATTGTTTGATTCCAGCATTCATGCCAAAGTTGCAGAGGGCTGGAAGCAGGAGCAAACAGAGGAAAGTGATTACAATGCTCGTTGCGTTATGGTTGCAGGGTCACTGCGTATGTCCTAGGCTATGAGAAATCGGCGAAAGCGGGGGCAGCTCCGGGCACGGTTCCAACCAGGTGCGGATTCCCTGCGGTTGCAACCTTCTTGCTGCTTACTCCCCTGCTTTGGAAGGGCCACTGTTAAGAAAAGCTCTCTTTGTAGTGTGTGACCAACAATGTTGAGATGCTTTGGGGGCCTCCTTTTGATGCTCAGTATACATGAAGTGTCGCTAGTAGCATTGAAGCAGTCGTCCATTTGTTGTGTTGATCCAGAGTGTGGCATCTTTGCCTTTTGATAGCTTTTTGGACTCCTCTTCCTTTCACCTGGTAATGAGGATGGAAACTTTCTCTATGTTCAATTGAGCCTCTTGGGCACTTTGATCCGCACCTCGGGCAACGCCATGTGCTTGCAATTTGTCAGCATTTAACGCGGTCATTTCCTTTTGCAGAATCAAGTCGAAGCACACGAAGTCTGGCGTAGTCGTGGCCAACTTTGGCAGGGGCCTCGCTCACCAGTTCGAGCACCCCCCTGGGACGGGCCTGACGATACCCATCCCTGAGGTGCGTGCACTAGGATCATTGTCAAGCCTCTGGGTTAGGTGCTCTGTTTCATATAACCAGGAGGTTTGGACAGGAGCGTTAGACAGGAGCGTCAATCAACTTTCGATTTACCGAAGTTTCTCGGATCAGTCTGAGAGGCCTCGAGGGCCTTGGTGGCAGTTTGAAGATAACAAAGAATGTACATGTGATGATCCTTGACGCTCCTGTTGCTGAGGTATGGACTGGATGATGATAGCCCTGTTAAGTCCGCTCTGAACTCTGCACTGATGCTCCCCTACTGCTTTTTTGTAGGGGGAGCCGCTGCTTTCCAAGTCCGGGAAAACGATCTACCCTTTGGTCATCAGGGTAGAGACTGTAGGCGAACAGGTACGGGCTCACTTCTTTGACTGCCAACCGCAAACGACCAAGTACCGTATTCCTGCCAGTAATCTGATTGCGAGGCAGTATGGCACATGTTTTGCAGTCGTCATTTCCAGATCCTTGTTTCATGGCTGCATTCCAGTTGACGGCAGGGGATGCATCTGATTTGGAGGCTTTATAGAAGCTTTTACCTGTACCCTGATGGTTTTTTATCTGAGAAAATCCAATGAACTTTTTGTTGCAGGTCGTTGCACGAGGGGGAAAAGAGAATGTCGAGCCCCAGCAGGTATGTATTCTCGTCTCTGAGTAGCATGTTCATATTATCTACTGTCATGCGGGTCATTGGCAGCAACTCAGAACCCCAGCGTTCCAGAGATGCGAGTCTACTGCTTAGGGAAGCTTTAAAGATTCGTCCTGGCTTCATCGGTTTGGGGAACTTCTTGATGAACAACCTGTGGCGCATGCAGGGGCAAGAACAGGGCCAGCAGGAGAAGAAGGTTGCTGCGCAAGTGCAAACGACATTTGCCACGCTAGTGAAGCAGGTGGGCCTCAAAACTGATCCAGGGTCTCCTCCATATGCCTGCTGTTCTCCTGTTGGCTGGGCATGATTGTGCGCCCCCGCTTATCTTGGCGCATTCCCAAAAGATCTTTCAGTTTGTGCATCTGAGCGTTTGGGCTCCGACTGCATCTTGCAGCTGACTCCTCATATAGATCTGCAGAATTTGAGGCATATTTCGATAGGCTATGCAAAAGCGGAAGCGTCACTCGAGTATTGACACCCCGCTCTTTGCATGATGTCGCCCCATCAAACTTTACCCAAGCTTTTGCGTCTTTCGATTTCTGAACATCACTGACTCGGCTGGGTTGATGCATTCACTCCTTTCTCACGCCGGAAAACACTGACTGATCTTCCGCTTGGTGTTCGAAAGCATCCTTCAGCTTCTGACGGCCGCCAAAACTAGCTCACCATCTGGCTTCCAAACATCCGAGTTCGCTCTCGCTCGTCCGCAGGCGGACGGCAGCTTCGAGGCGCAGGTGGCGAAGCAGGTCCTGTGGGCGCACGGGACGTCGTACGTTCTGCACGAGATTTTCGGGATCGACCGGAACCCCGAGAGCAGCCTCGCGGGCGCTGACGATGCGGGCAACAAGGTGCGCGTCCCGTCTAGTTTGTGCGCGAACAGCCATTTGCTGCTGAGGCCGTTTTGGGTGCAGGGGCCCCATTACTCGCTGAGGCTCGGAGACGCTCCTGCTTTTGGGACCGTTTGCGATAGCCTTCCTGTAGTTGATTGCGAAGAACCTTGGATCGCCTTGTCGAGACCCACAAGAAGCTCTGGCCTCAGTCGAAATTGCTTCAGCTCTGTTCTTTCCTGCTGTATGACGGAGTCCGGGTGAACCGCACTGGCTCGGGGTAAAGTCTTCACTACACCGACAATTTGCAGATGGAAACGAAAGACCATTGGTTTCCTTTGCCCCCCAGGAGTGCGTCATCTGCCTAACAGAGATCCGGGACACGCTGGCGCTGCCGTGCCGGCACCTGTGCATGTGCGCCGACTGCGCCAAGGCGCTGCGGTACCAGACCAACAAGTGCCCCATCTGGTGCGACGCATCCCTTTCCCACTCGCTTGATTAGCCTTGTGGCTAGGAGGCTTCCTTTATCTTTGAAGTCCAAATCGCTGCCATGCGTGCGCATCTAGGGACTGCCATCGAGCCCGCTCCTTGATGGTTTCAGATGTTGGGCTGTATGCGAAAGGGGCCGGTTGTACTTAGTCAGGGCATGTCCTTCTTTGTGCTTCATTGACAGCACTGCTTCTGGACCGCGCCTTGATTGCTGACGTCATCGCTTACCTGCAGCCGTTGTGTGGTGGAGTCGCTTCTCGTGATCCGGGTTTCAAACGGCAAAGCGGGGACGGCAAGGTGACGGGGGAGTGGGTGCGGTCGGTAGAGGGTCTCAGAAGGGACCTTTCGCACCTGTAAAGCACTAGCACGAGCACAAAAAGGCCTCTCTACGCCTTGCAGGCGGACGCCGTCAGGTCTGAACCAATAAATTGATTCTTACGGGTCCGATCAGCTTGCCCAGATCCAAGTGACAGCAACTTCTATCACATGTTGGATTCAGACTGGTAGGCGGGCTTTAGGGGTAGATAAAAGAGGGGGCTACAAAGAACCACTACCCTCGCCAGTTGCATGTCGAGCTTTTGGGAGCTCGCGAAGAGTTTGTACATACGCCTAATCTTGATTCTTAGCTGCAGGACATTCAGAAAGGAGGACCTTTCCGTATGCTCGAGAAGGGCTCTGAAAGCTCTCAGTCAAGCATACGCAGCGACTAATAAGTGGTTCTGCTGAGTAGGTACAGACTGAATGAAATTGGATCGATCGAACGTGTTGGATTTGACCTAGGCTTGCCAATAGCAACGAATTGAAGCATTTGCTGCCATGTTGGAAGCCATCTGCTGCATTGTTGGTTTAATTATTGCTTTACAGAGCTTGCTTGTCAAATATATCGCATGGCAAAGTAATGTGGTCATTTCCTTTGATGATTCATGCCATGGGCTTGAACACATTGAGCTATGCATGCATGGCTCAATCAACGGCACAAGACCTTATATGAGGCAACGGGTTCGGAGCCTGTGCGCTCAATGCCACTGGCGTCGAGTCCTCACATGACAGGAGCCTCTCACAGCATGACTTTCAAGTGGCTGAACCTGCCACCTGCTTCATCACAATCTGACATACCTTCACTTGCCGACTCTAGAACAGCTAAAACTCCATTGCTTCCTCGTTCACCTCGTGTGCTGGGTTGCTAATGATGCCAGGAGTCTGGTGCACAATGTCCCCGCATTACTTATAGTGACAGTCTTACTGTAGTAGATACGGTATGCTCAGCCCGAGTCGATCAGCCCTGCATACTATTAAAGGGTCTTCTCTTCGTCTGAAGAGCAATGCAGAGACACAGGGGAGACACAGAGAGTGGCAATTGTGTCTGGGCGGTCACATCTGGGCGGTCACATCTACGACTTTGAAAAAGTTCGGGGCTCCCGAAAAAGAAAAGTTCGGTACCGTATAACGCCTTTCGGTCACATCATATAAGCTGGTGCTTCGGGACTACCGGAACCTGGCAAGGGGGAAGTACAAGAGGTCCCCCTTGAAACCCGCGGATCCACTACAGTTTGCCCGCGGAGGCTGTCTACCGTCGAAACTTTTAGTACGGCTCCGGAAAAGTTCGGGAGTCCCGAAGTATGTTCGGGACCACCGTAGAAAATGTCCGCGATGTTTTTCGGTAGTCCCGAAGCTGTTTTTTTCACCGTCGGGGGAAAAAAGTCCCGAACTTTTCAAAGTTCGAGACTACCGAACCTCGAAAATCTTAGATGTGACCGCCCTATCATGTCACACATGGCGAGATGGCGCCGCCCTTCATCTACCTGGAAGATTTCATGCAGAATTCAGCAGGGTCACCGGCTACGGTATCCGAGGGTACAGCTAGAATAGACATTTCTCCTTCGCTCAGTGGATTTCAAGTTTTCGGAGTTACAGTGTTCAACGTTTGCTTTAGCTAGGTTAGAGAGAGTAGCAGTATCTCATACTAGATGTTCGAACTCGATCGAATCTTGTGTTGACACCATTCGGGCCCATGGCGCAAGCTACGGTCCTTATAATAGACGTATGAATGAATGAATGAATGAATGAATGCGTATTCCGTATGGTTGTCCCCGTGGTTGTCCTATAGAGATCGAAGTTCCGGCGGAATAACCGGTCACTTTCGCCCCACGTCTTTCCACCTTTGCTGATCGATTCCCCAACCGCTTTCATTTACCGCCGGCCAAATGGCGTCCTACATCCTGTGAATTTAGGGTTTTGCTTTTGCATCCTAGAGCTATTAGGGTTTGGTTTGCCTGTGATTTTATGCATGCCATGTTCGCGCCAAAAAGATCTGGGCTCCACCTGGCATGCCAGTGTCAGCAGCCTGAGGGCGAAAGTTTTTGCGCAATATGGCGCCCTCTTCATGAAGTTTGATTGAGCCCGTCTTGAGCAGCACCGCAGTCACGGTGGCGCTGTCGAGGGCATTTATCAGGACCTGATCTCCCTGCCGCATTGCCTTCGGTTGCAGATCAGCTCTTTTTTAACCGTGACCCCAAGAAGCAGCGCCTCCTAAGGTGGCGTTAGAAAGCATTGACGCCATCAGCAGTGGTCACTCAATCCGCGCAGGTTGTCCTTGATCATCACTGGTTGGCTTTCTCTACACTGGGCCATGTTTGTTGTCAAAAGCTGATCAGAGGACACTCCTGCTCAGAGATGGCAGCAGCTGTGCGGCTTCCCTCTCAAAGCAAAGCCTCCTTAAGGAATTATGCCGCAGGATGTGATGCGGGCTTGCGAGCATCGCATTCTGTGATCCCCGCACTTCAAAGCAGATCTGATAAATTGCTGGCAAATCAGAGGGGTGCGCTCAGGCTCCCGAAATCTGTCAAGTTGGATAAGAAGTCAGCCGTTGCCACGCTTAGACAGGGGACTACGACCCGGACGGAAGTCACGTGCAGTTCAGCATTGGACTCTAGCTTTCAAGCAGGGGGCGTAGGCACACATCGCACAAGATGGGGATCAGGATACGCAATCAGATCAAGGGCAAGGCTGCTGTTGAGAACGGCGAAGGGTGGGATGAATGGTCGTGGTCATCCTTCTCAACAGGCCACACTCGACTTCCTTGCGTGTCAGTCTGCACTGGGGCCCAGGCGCAGGCCTTCTGTTCAAGCCAGAGCATCCGAGTCAAATCTGATTGTGGAGAGACCCGCAATCAAGCAAAATGGCGCGCAGAAGAAGGAGATCTACAAGGGCCTGGAGGACAGCCCTGCCAAAGTCGAAAGGTGCATCATCGTAGATGAAGAGAATCACGTAGTGGGGGAAGCGAGTCGACAAGACACGGTAGGCAAAAGGTTGTGGGGCCGGGGGGTGTACTGCCTGGTTCAGAATCGGAGGGGCCAGCTCTTGGTGACGCAGAGGACTGAGGAGAAGGTGAGGAGAGCTGACGAATGGAGAAGAACTGGTCTAAGTTTCTTGTGAGAGTATTCTGTTGATTGCAGGTTGTGTGAGAGAGTGGTAATCACCAATGAACTGTGATCAACTTGAGGTGTGGTTTTAGAACGATGGAGAGCAAGATTTTCTGTGTGGTGTAAATGCGTTCTGTTTGGACTGTGTGGACTTAAGCTTAAGCTGCTAATGAGCTGCAATTCAAGTGGACTGACCAGCAGAGTCAATAACCATGGAGGGACTGGAAGGAACTTGTCATGCCTCCTCCCTTTCTTGTGCTGTTACTAACACGAGCAGGTTCAGGAGAGGTGCTTATGCAAAAGTTCAATTCAGAGATGAAAGTGTTTTGTCTTAAGATTTTCCAAAATGCATTTCTGCTTGATTGTGTGCGCTGGAGGGTATGCATTTTGTGACGCGCTTGAATAGTTCAGCCCTTTGCAAGTTAGCGGAGAAGTAAGCGGCACCAAGTTTTGGGCGCAATCTGGCAGTTCTGCGGCGCAACTCACCCCAGAAGCTTGATCCCTGATTTCTGAGGCGCTCTAGAGAGGAATCATTGCAATTTTCATCCACTCGTAAACAACCTGTGGTTCAAGTAGTTTTCGAGAACTACGCTGTTGGCTTCTGCTCTTGCGGTCAATTGCCTCCTGTTTGGGATCCACCAAAACGCATAAAGAGGTTACAATCGAATGATGCTTCTTCTGACCGATCTAATTCCTTGCTTGACCCAGGACCCAATCTGGTCCTGCCTGGTTCCTTAGTAAGAAGAAGTATACGCGAGTCTTCTTCATTTTTCCAGGTAAAACTTTGCTCAGTGCCAAAGCTTTCGATTCATTTTGAAACCTCTCTAACATCTCTTTTTGCCTCTGCAGGACTTGTATCCAGGGCACCTAGACGTCGTCGTCTCAGGCTGTGTGAATGTCGGGTACGGTCACGGAACCTTTCAGCGAAGAAAAAATTGGACAGTGTGACAGAAAAGGTTTGCTAGCAATTTTGTAGTCCCCTGTGCCTTGTATTGCAGTTGCTGCAGGTGCTACTCGATTGTATTGTTTGTCGATCTGTACTTGGAAAGGCCAGAGACTGCTACAGAAAGCTAGAAGAGGGCTCCAGTCAATGCAAACTGACAGCCAACTCTCATGTTGTTGCGCTCCAGGGAAGAGTATTCGGACACAATTGTCCGAGAGCTGTCCGAAGAATTGGGCCTGAAAACCGTCGACAGGTAAAAGATCAACCCCTTCTTCCCTCGTCTGCAACAATTTTCAACGGAGCTGATTGAATCGCGAGCACACTTACTCCAAAATATCTCTGTTATCATTGAGTTGCACTGCCTGTGAACGGATTGTCTCCTTCCGCGTTCAGGCTTTCTTTCAGCCCAAATGACACCGTGTTTCCATGTAACTTTGCAGGAAGGCGTTGACCCCGCTGTTTCTGTTCAAGTGGGTCGACGAGTACTGCCGCATCTGGGGCTGCGGATACCATTACGTGACGGACTGCGAGACGTTTGATCTGCAGGTAGGCTTGAAATTCGCTTGAAACTCGGCAAATTCGATGATCGAGTTTGTGACTCGCTGTTGCCGGCTTCCTCTCCCTTCGAAAGTAAATCTTGACGGTTGCAACGCACGAAGTCGGCATGAAAGGCCAGCTCCGGCGCCCTGAACGGGAAAGTGACTGCCTCCTGAATCCGCTAGAAAGCGTTCTTTTCTTGTCATTACAAGTTTGCTGCCATTCGTAGTATCCTCGCCTGGTTCTTAGGAGGCGTCGTTTTCTTATTGTTACAAGAAACATTCCGGTCTTTCGTTACCCTGTGCCAATTGTCCTTTGCCAACGACGCCCCTTGACCTATTTGATCAAGCTCAGCTTTTAGAATGTGTAGCTTCGGCCAACTTCGTGTCCCGTCCATAAAAGCTCTTAATGGTCGAATCCATTCTGCCAGGTGGAAGAAGTGCAGTGGTGCAAGTGGATGGACCTTGATGAGGTCGAGGAGCTTATCCAGACCGCACGCTTCACGCCGGTGGGGCTCTCTGTGCTGCGTCGGTTCTTGAAAGAGCGGCACCTCCCGCAGTCCTAGTCCCCCGGTTGGACTTTTGTGTTGACTTCGCGTGCAAGATCACGCAGCCTCGCTGTGCAAAGTCTAGGTAGCCTTCCGTCCTGTACAGTGTATGCAGCCTTGCCGAGTAGCCAAACTCTTATCTCGTGCTTTGTGTGCAAGGATAGCCATTGAACGCTTTGCTAGTCAAGAAAGTCTAGTGCAGTCTGTTTGTGAATAATTCTTTGTCTTAAGTGTGGGTTCGAGCAACAATCAACGAGTATTAGTATAGCTTAAAGCCTGGGATGTCAGTCAAGAAAGTTTGAGTGCCGTCAAATCTAACACGGTCCAGAAATTTAAAAAAACGTATGTTTGATCTGCATGATCTGTCAATCTTGGCAACTCTTTCATCGCGTATCTTGACAGTCTGTCCCGTCTTTCATGAACTGCATAACAAACGAAAAACTTCGCTTGAAGTTCACATCATGTGATATACTCGTGTGTCCAATTGCCAGTATGTTTGCCTTCATGCAAGCTATCCACTGAGCCGCAGCTCTGGCTCTGTCATGTTGCGCATATGTCCTGCACGAAGCTTATATAGCATACCTGCACGTTTTGATTTTCTATCTTTGTATGCACGTACAAAGACATGGGCGGTAGGGAGCCATAGCTTGATATACCATGCCATACAGCTACATGGCTGACGTCAGCACACAGACCCCACCGATGCACATGGCACCTGGCTCAATATCAAGTGCATGTGTCAAGCCGCGCACTGATGCACATTGCTGTTACCAGACATGTGCATATAGCTTATAAGTAGTTTTGTATTTGCGTTGTATGGGATCAACATGAAGTCGCGGTGATTGCACGCATCCCAATCATGCTCCCCACTCGAGGGCCGGGCCGCACGTGCACGAGCTTGGCAAGCTGAAGTTAGTCGGGTCGGACTCGCTATATGCTCCAGATAGATCATACAGAGGGAGTGAAGCACCCGAACCTTAAGTGGTTCGAGTGCTTCGCATATCTCAGCCCACAGAAGACTCTTTAATTGGTAACTTAGAAAGTCGTTCTAAACAGATCTTTACATGGCGAACCAGACCCATTTCAATCGATTCTGGTGAGTTCAGCCTACCTGTAGGTCCATGGCTCTGACAGGCTCGTCGGACGAATGTAGTCCCAGTCCATATACAACATCACTATTGGCACTGCTCTCCGCTCTATACAGCTAGCTCCATGTTGATTGTTCTCGAACGTCTCAAACTCTTGGTTCGAAGCTTCTCTAGCCTGCAAATCGCGCACCGAAAGCTCACTGGTTAAGCACTCAGAGCGTATTAGCCTACATCTCTAATCATCCTTCCCCCAACTCACGGCCCACGCTCCTCCCTCTCGGCCGCTGCCGCGAGGAAGTTCAGCAGGGCCCCGTGCCCGGAGTAGTGCTCCATCGTCGCCCGGGAGAGCTGGTCCCCGCCCACCTCCTGCATCCACCGGGAGCTCGTCACCCGGCTCTCAAACCCTGGGAACTTCTCCAGGAGGTCCGCAGCCGCCGCTAGGGTTATCTCCCATAGCTCCTGGTCGAAAACCGTGCCATCCCGCTTGAGCGCAGCAAAGCTCTCGTCCAGAAACCGCACGACCGCGTCGAGCAGCCCCCCTAGATCGAGACCACGCTCCCCGAGCGTCTTTTCGTCAGCGAGTAGGAGTGCGTTGCTAATGACGGCGGAAGAGAGCGCCAGCCGCAGGGGGCTTTCTGGCGCCGCGCGAATCCACGTCAGCAGAGCCGGCAGGACGGTGCTGACGTCAGCAAAGCGGACCTTGGCCCCGCCGGCCGCCTGCTGGTCCAGCACGTTGAGGACGACATCGAGGGCGCGCGCAATCATCCCGTCTGCCGGATCCTCCGCAAGATTCTCTCCCCCTTCTAGATCCATGTCGTGCGAGCTCGAGGCCGGAGCGGGCTGGCCACGTTGCGCCGCAATCGCGTCCCGTGCGAACTCCCCAACGGCCCGGTGCGCCTTCTCCCGGACCATTATCTTGCACCACTCAACGTCTTCCGATATCTGCCCAAGCGCAGGCAGCAAGCACCACACCCCGCCCAGATAGGGGCCTCGTCTACCCGTGTCCGAACCACTTTGACCTCCGTCCGAATCGTCCGAACCCTTTACTCCGAGCAAGAACCCCAGCATCCCGGCCACCTTTTCCCGGTGCGCCTCGGGCGCCTCCGCCAGGAACCGTCCGAGCACTCGGACACTTGCGAGCACAAAATCGTCCGAATTCCGGCCGTGCTCCTTTGCCTGCTCCAGTAAGTCGATCACGACGGCTGCCGCCTCGCTGGCGGCCCCGAACGCCTTCTGGGCCGTGTCAGCACTCAGTTGAGGTTTGGGGGATCCCTTGCCGGTGGTGCGTGTGACCGTGCTGACGTCAGCAGCGGCCGCCTCGGCGAGCGCGTTCACACCCGCCTCGAGCAGGGCGTAGCAGCTGGTGACGGCCTCCGCCAATGCTGGCGCGACGACCCCAGTCCCCTTCTCGCCAAACAGCGCGCGCGCCACTTCGTTGAGCTGGACCGCGACCTCGACCCGTACGGTGTTCAGCAGAACCAGCAGAAAGTTGTCCCCCTTCATCTTTGACTGCCCTTCATTACCCATGCTCCCCAACAGCCAGTTCTCGCCTTTTGCCTCCACCATCAGACGTGCTAGTTCCAGCGCCCCCAGCCTGTGCTCCGCCTTTACGTTTTTGCTTTGAAGTAGGTTCTGGACTCCTCTTCGGACGTCGTCCTCCCACTTCCCTGTCTCGGGGACCCCCTGCTGGTGACTCAGCACGCCCACGAGACACCCCAAGCACTCAAACACCAGCATGTCCGTTCGCGCCGCAAATTCCTGAGCCAGAACGGGCACCGCAACCTCCCCCCCCTGCACAAAGCTCTCCTTGCCCGCCCCCCCGCTAAGCAGCGTCCCGAGCAATCTCACGCCGTCTAAAAACCACGCTTCTTCTCCCCCAGTGAAACGCCCAAGGCACTGGCACACCGCGGCCACCCCCCCCGACTCGAGCTCCACTCTTAGGCCCTCGTCAGAGGCGCTCGCAACCGCGAGCAAGCACTCGAGCGCGTCCTGGACAGGGCCTGCATCCGCCCCCCCCCTCACGACCCCCAGGAACAACGGCACCCGCTCAATGGCCTCAGTTGCGGCAGCCAGCCGGGGGACTCTGACAAAGGCGCTAACTAGACTGAGGGCCAAAGCAGCGTACGGGCTCAGCGGCTGGCCTCCCCCGGTCCGGAAAAGGCGCCCGATGAAGGCCCATCCAACTGCATCAAACACCGCTTCGACGGCAGCCAAGTCGCCTGCAGAGACGAAGCGGGTGGCAAGGAGGAGGCCCACTAGGCGCTGTTCGTCGGACCCCCCCCGGAGAAGAGCGAGGCACTCGTCGAGGCTGCCTCCCGGCTGCTGGGGCCGGCCCGATGTGCTTGCCTGCTCTGCGGAGCTCTGGTCTTGTTCCTCCAGGGGGTTTGCGACAGGGGGCTGGGGGGTTTGGGATTGGCCACTGTGATGAGGCTTGTCTAAGTCCATGCTCTCTGCAGGGGCAGGGGCTTGGGACTGCGCGGCTGCTGCCATGGTGCCTTATGATTATAGAATCAGAGGTAGCGAAGAAGCGCTAGACAGAGAGGACCGAGTGATAGGGAGAAGTTGAGGGAAGAAACCTCTTGACAAAATTAACCAACAGCCTGCAAACAAGCGAGTAGAGTGTCTTCAGGAGCTGTCTTCAAGGTTGCTTGAATAATCGCAAAGAAAATTGTGCAGGTTTCTCAATTCCATCTGAACTGGCCATGGATGAACTGGCCATGGATTCAAGCAAGCGAGGCAACGAATGACGCACCCAAGACTCTGCAAGCTCTGAACTTACTGAACGCTGGCCAGCCTTTTCAATCAGTACCAAACTGGACATTTTCAATATCAGAGCAGCGAAAACAGTGTCACCAAACAGGCATACCATCTTGCTAGGTCTTCTGGTGCATGATTGATTGGTGGTGCTTCTCAGGAAAGGGACACCAGCTGCAGGTGACTTAGCACCACCATGCATCAAAGGGTGCCTCAAGTATAAGCAGCTTCAACCAATGCTGCATACTGCAGCTCACCCTGAAGTGCAACAATCCACTAAAACAGAACTGGTTCGAGCAGATCGAGGAAACCTCAAACGAAAAGCTGGGAACATTTTGGAAGACTTACCTCTGATCAGATAAGTTGTGGGCAACTGCACTGCAGTAATTCCCCACATCAAACATCACAGAATCGACAAAAGCGTGAAGCAACCTGCCCTGGAGTGAAAACGTTCGGCGCCCCTCGGGCCTCTTCGATCACACACACTCCAACGAAATCCTTCTTGTCTTCCTTCCGAGGGAATTGAACCGCCATGAAACCAGCAGACTCAACAACTAGGCAGAGAACAGTTTGCGAGGGAACGTGTCAGTGCCAGATCACCGTCAGAGTCACAAAACGGTGATGATACAACCATTACCATAATGATTAGTACCGTTCTAAACTTGAAAATCGTCGTGAAGATACCTATTGGCAAGAGCTGCAGCCTGCGCCCCTCTGCCGCTTGTTTTCCTCGAGCTCTGCTTTGTGGGCGCAATAATAATATCAAAACAGCGTCAGGTACACGAAGACTCTGAGGCAAAAACAGCTTGAGCAGCATGGGGAAGGCCAAGACGTCCCGCAAGGGCAAAAAGGCGTGGCGGAAGAACATCAGCTCTGAGGCGCACGAGGAGCTGGTGGAGCAGAGCACCAAGGAGGCCAGGGTGGGAGGACCGCTCGACCAGCTGCCAGACGATGCGCTCTTTTTTGTGGATAAAGAAAAAGGTGAGGTGGAGATTAAGTTAGGACGTGCTGGGTTTGATAGTTGCAGCTGTTTGTCATCTTGATGATTGGTGGCGACTGCTGAGTAGAAATTTTGAAAGTGGTGGTGTATATTGATGGTTGCAATGCAGGCCTGCATTCTCTCACCATGTACTTGAGTGAATTGTTTGTTGCAGATTGAGATTGCTGACAAAGTCGGATGCTCATTGCAGATCTTGCGGTAGAGAGGAAAGTGAACAAGGTCAGGAACAAGGGCCCGCTGCATTGTGAGAGCATCTTAGCGAGGAGCTCTCTCGTGGCGCCCGTGCGATGGTCAACCAGAAAGAAAGCAGCAGAGAATAAGGCTGCACCGCAAAAGCTCACTGGGTCTGCAGTCAGTATCAAAAAGGTGGGTCGTTAACTCTGGGTCTTTCTGCGCATATGCACCACCTCAGTATTGTCAACTGAACCAGCATGGTAATGGTCGTCAGGCATGGGAGGAGTCCTAGCTATGTGAAGTCTTGTCAAGGCATGTGAACAAGTGCGTAAAGATAGCAGTCTCGCTTCGGCGTGTTTCACATTGGAACCCTAATCTAGATTAGGGTTTGCAATCGGCGCAGAATTTCCAGTGGGGCAGGCCGCATTCTTATGGCCCTGGCGCCCCTTACTGCTGAATACCCCTTGGCAATTCTGTGGAACGAACAATCAGGTCACCCACATTCCTTGGTCTGGGCTTTTGCAGGAGAGTAAAACCAAGGGGGAGAAGCGCGTCTTGGACATCTGGGACGGTGAGCAATTTTAAGCTCTGCGAAACGAGCAGCCTTGCTATCTCAGCCATGCTCCTGAGGAACGGAGCTCTTCTTCTTTCACTGGACCAGGACGGTCTTTCAGTCAGTTGGCCACTGATCAAACTGATTGTCTGCAAGTTAAGCCCGGTTGGTATTGCACGCAGAATATCTGCCCCTTTCGGTGGTCTGCTCAGACCACGTTCTCAATGCCCGCGGTACTGCATGCAATCTCAAGGAGATAGTTTGACCACTTTTCAGCTTTTGTTCTCGTCTGATCACTCAAAGCAGCGCCAGTTCTGCATTGCAGATGCTTCCGCACAGCCGTCCAAGAAGGCGGCAAAGAGGCCGCAAAGCATTGCACCCGCAGTGGAGGTAGACCTTCCAGGCTGCTCGTACAATCCCGACACTGAAGACCATCAGGTGAGTTCAGGCATCAGTGTTACCTTATTCTGGTGACTCTTTTCAGCAGTCGGGACTGTTTGCATCGTTGGCTCAGCCATGTCAGCCTTCGTTGTATCTTGGGGGGAAACAGCTTATCAAGCCTTAAAAAGTGGGAGTCTGTTATAAGGAGACTTGGGCTTCTATGTTTGAGCCTAAGAGCCTTGTCATTGTTTGTAACAGACAACAAATCCAACTCAGTTATGAATCTATAGGATAGGTGAGCCTTGGGCGCTTGGCGACAGACCGAGAGTCCTTCCCAATGCCTTTTGGCAAGCGATGGGCGTCAAGTCTCTGGTTGGCTTTGGTCACCAGTTTCGAGGTTTGCACCTTACGAGTTGCGATAGCCAGCTCTTGTAACCCGTAATTCGGAGCAGTATCACCCCATGTAAATCTGAAAGCGGTTTTGGTGATTGCAGGATGCGTTGGCCAAGGCCGTGGCTGACGAGATGCAGAAGCAGTACGCAAAGGCGGTTGAGCCCACCCCCCCGCAACGGGCCAGCAACGGTGCACAGGATTGGGACGAAGAAGAGGTGGGAGCTCAAGAATCATTCTGCTGCTTTTCCGGTTGGGGCCCCAATGAGACATCGTCATTCATCATGGGCCACCTGATGATGCCTTGACCAATCCGTCTCTTGTTTTAGACTCGTGTCTCAGCAAGCCTGGTGTAGGAGAACGTCTCAATTCATGCAAACTCACTCTCAGTATCGCGAGTTGGTCGATCACCTGCCGTTGCAAAGTATCCTTTGATGGTGGTGCCTGTTTGAAATAGCTGGTGTACCTTTAATACTGGGAGGTATTGGTCTGCGGTCTAGTTTTGCCAGGGGTTCTGGTCAAGGTATTCTAGGACTTGAGAGGGCAATGGTCAGCGAGGCTTTGTGCGTTTGTTTGTTGTCCTGATCGTGCACAGTACCTGGTTCGGCCCAGAATCTGAAAAACTGGTTGAGAAACGTAATTCTCAAACTGGAATGGACTTTGAGCCGAAAACTTGATCGCGCAACGATCTGGAGCGGCGTCTAAGGACAAGCGAAGGTTTGTCGATATTTGCGGAGCTCGCCACCCTTGATTTCGCTCTCGACACACATGACGTGTGGAGTTGAGAACAACGAGAGCACGAGCTTTGCCATCTCGGGCCCGTTGAATGCAGGGTCAACATATTGCAGCGCGAGTCTGCGTTTGATGCAAGTTTCACGGCTTTCGTCGACACACTGGACTCCCCTCGTTTTTGGGACATATAGAACACCCCGCCGAAAGCACATGTTGTCCCCGCGGTTCAGAGGCCCGACTATCGGGGTTTGTTTCTTAGCTCTCTCTTCCCCTCTTCATGCAGCGGTTCTTCCTCGAGGCTGACGAAGCGGCGGGCACTTCGGAGGCAGAAGACGAGCAGGACGCAGAGGAAGCGCAGGTGTCGACGTCAAGAAGGTGGGGCTGGCAGTGTTCGCTGGCTCTTCTCGCTGGCTCTTCGATACGTTTGACTTGTTATTGCGTCTGTTTGATCTGGCTGCAGATGGTTTCATGTACCAGCGTTTTCGAGTGCTTCTTCAGGAGCGGGTTTCGTGTTGAATGTAAATTGATTGGTCTCCCTGGCACTTGTCAATGGAGGTTACTCGACCTAAAGCGACAACCCCTGTATGATGTCCAGTACCAGACCAACAGGCGCTTTTCCTTTCAATAGTAGCTACATCGTTGGCACTCTTCTCATTCAAGCAAAGTGCTCTTTTCTACACGCATCGTGGCCCTCTCCCATCAGTATCAAACGGTAGTTCTTAACTTTCGGTAAAGTCGGCCGTTGAATATGTTGCACCAGTGGTCAGCAATACTCTTTTCGACGTCGGGATCGAATCAAACGGTCTGTTTTGCGCTTTGTAGGGCTGACGCGAGCGGCAAGCTGACGCGTGTGGACCTGAACCGGCGGATGCGGCGGCTGAAGCAGGAGGCCGAGGAAGCGAAGCGGAAAGAGCTCAAGAAACTGAGGACGGACCTCGAGAGGTGCGGCGGACTTTGTCTTAACGACGTCTTTTCACCTTTTTGAACTCGAAGGAACAAGTTTGACCGCTTTTGCCTGCCGTGTCCAAACCAAGAAGTTAGCTCGGCCCCGCTTAAATGTGCCTACGGATCAGAATACCTGATTTGAAGCATGTTCATGGGAGGAATCTGTACGCGAAGCCTATACTGCTTGCCAGTCCATCATGTTTGCTTGCTCGTGCAAGAGCATCCTCTTCCTTGTTGGTGTCCCTTTTGGTAAGCCTGTTCCTTCGCTGTAGTCTATGTACAGATTGCGAGGGGCGCAACGTTCCTGGTCAATTTTGTTCGGATCGTGCACCGGTCTAGGATGTAGTTCAGCAGGTAAAGCACGGGTTTGGTATCACGTCTTGGTGGCTTCAAACGATCGATGCCCTCAAGCACCGGGCGTCGCTTTTTCTGCAGGCTGGAGCAGATCATGGGCGACGTGGAAGCGGAGCAGCGCGAGAAGGAGATGCGCCTTCTGCGCAAGAAGATTGCGGCCGCAGAGCGGGCTGCGGCGGCACCTCCTCGGTTGGGAAAGCACAAGTGAGGCCGCCCTGCCTTCGTTGCTTTGAAGAGTCGAATACTGCAGGTCTCAAGCCCTGATATCCGGAAAAAAGATGGACGGATATCCAGGTCTGGCAGCTGTATTGGGCGGCAAAGCCCGTGGGTGCGGGTCAGTGGCCCCTTTGCGTCGGGGCCCCTTAATGCAGAAACACTGCCACATAACCGTTTGCACTGGTCGTCCCGCCGATTGGAAGTGTTAAGCCGCTTTTCCCCTGGTGACGGCGTTCAGGGCCGACCGGGCTATGTGGAAGCTAGCCGTTGCAGCCCTGCCGCTTTATGTAGAACAGCCTCCGGTGAATCCCTTCATTTTGAGCATTCCGCCGTTCCGCCGTGCAGATTCAAGCCGGAGCCAGTGCACGTGCTGCTGTCGGACGAGCTCACGGGATCGCTTCGCAATATGAAGGTGAGTGCGTGCGTGTGGGTTAGTTGCGCTGATCTTTGTGTACATTGCGGTCTCTCTTTTTTGCTTACCTCTTTGAAAGCAGTTTGCTTTTCGCTGGTCCAGAAACCCAGAACAGCAATTTGTCTCCAATCCGCAATCACGAGTTCATCTTTCGTTTTTCCTTGAGGCTGGATAGCATGTGGTCTGATCTGCTTCACTTATTGTTCTCGCGATGTTGCCTCGTTTTGTGACAAGTGATGTACGATTCTTCGTCACAACGGCTGAGGCTGACGCATCGCGACGTTGTGTTGACGTGCTCGCAGGCGTACCCCGCCCTTGCAAAAGACCGCTTCAAGAGCCTGCAACGCCGGGGCCTAATAGAGCCCCGCGTCCCGAGCAAGTAAGCCTCCGCCCTTTGCCCTTCGAGGCTCAATTGCTCATTCTTTTAGGGGCTGTAAGACTGGTAGCCCCGCCCATTGCCCTCCAGGGATCTCTTGGTCATCATTTCAGGAGCTGTAACAGTAGCAACCCTGTTTGACGGTGCGACGGGGCCTTTCCACGAAGTGCCTTCCTGATGTTTCAAAACGGACGGTTGCGGCTTGGGCTGAGTCCGTCCGTTCAACTCCTCGGTTCCTTCTTCCAAGTGCTCGTAACGGAATGTCATACAAAGATTGCCCCTCTATCTTCACTCTCCACTCTATCTTCTGCTTTTCCTTTCGACTTGGTCAGCGATCGTTCTTGCCGGTGAGGGCTTCCATGTCTCCCGGTTTGACAACTCCTGAATTGACGCTGTCGGGTGTGCAGGGGCCGCAAGAGCAACGTGCGGCGGGTGACGTACGAGCAGGGGTCCAAGGGCGCCAAGGAGCGGGAGATGCACGCGGAGATGCTCGCGCGCAAGGCGCTGCGGGAGCAAGGCCGCGAGTTTGAGGAGGTGCTCTAGGCGCCACTTTTCGAACAAACCTGGGCCAGCGAAAGTGGCATTCGTCGTAAGCTTAACGACATTGTTGTTTCTATAATGACTGCATGCGGGGCAGAAGGAGGAAGCAACCCTTCAATTGGGCCTAGCTATCTGTGCTTTCCGAAAGAGATTCATTATCAATCTCATAGGCCAATCATTATCGGTTCCAGTTGATTTGCTACCTTCCAACTTATTGAATTTGCACGGGCATAGAAAAACTTGCTTTCACATGGAACTTGCCACCGCATGAGAATGGCAATTTTGTACTATATATAGCAATCAAACGTGCGTGCAGATTTTTGTGGGAGAGTCGATTAGGGCCAGCTGTTCGCCATCATGCATTCAGAGACCAGTTTGTGTATTGATGCGCTCGTTCAGGACTTCAGAACGATTGCCAGATCATCGGACAATTGATCGCCATCGTTTCAAGGTAATGCTGAGCCTAGCTCAGGCTTCACTTAATACTAGCAAGTAGGAGCGCCCGGCCATTCTGGTATAACTGCAGTGCAATGCGATGACACGGGAGCAGATTTGCAAGCTATAGGAGCGACTCGTATACGGCTTGCAGTCTCCCCCGGCACTAGCATGCCATGTATACACGGCAACTATGTATGATACGTGCAGGCCCCGAGAGCCAGCGCTATGCTAGCTTGCGTTAAAGAGAAAACGCTGGCAGTTGGATGCATGAGTCCCACATGCTGTGAACTCCAAGCGCGGAGTTTTTCGCTTCTTCATGCAGTTCATGAAAGACTTGACAGATTGTCAAGATATACGCATGCCGGAAGATGATAAAAGTTGCCGACGTTGACAGATCCACGCAAATCAAACATACGCTTGTTAGACTTCTGCATATTGAATTTGACGACACTCACACATTCTTGATCAAAATCTCGGGCTTTGAGCTATCTTATACTCGTTGATTGTTGCTCGAACGTACACTTAAGACAAAGACTTATTTACAAACAAACCGGCACTAGACTGCCTTGTCTTGCAAAGCGTTTCAGTGCTCAATTCTTTCCGAAGATACAATTTAAGAGCACTGTTTTCCGGCTGCTTCTTGCTGGCGCAAAATCTTTGAGTACTTGAACGCCAGCCAGCTTAGGCTTATTGTGACATTCCTCTCACTGAATGCCTGCAAACAGCAAATGCCCATGGGTTATGCACGTTTTATGTAAGGCCACTTTTAAGCGGTGCAAACAAGTGCACGGTAAAGAGCCTTTGCGGATGGAAGACGGGGGTGAATCCCAACGCAGACTCTAGAACGACTTTCACTCACCTGCAGCTCAGAAGGCATCATGTGCTTCTTGCCCTCAAAACAGGCCTTCACGGGAATCTCCAACGTTTTCCGAAGTCCATCGATGTTGTCTTCTATTATGCCTCCTTCATGATCGGGGTCCCTCCACCTTGCGACAGCGATGCATTTTGCGGTATTCCCCTTCTCGGCCTTGACACCAATGCACAAGTGCACCCCCGGCATGTGAATGAACCTGTGCCAAAGGACATGTTGAAAGGCATCTGTCTGGTCCCCACAAAGATTCGAGTTCCTTCTTCATCATCCATTACGACTGCCGTCACTCGAATCCTTATATCTTTACCTCCTAAGTTTTAGTGCGTGCAGAAGTACTCGCAAGACCACGTAAACCAGCCGCTCCGTGCGTACCGCCAAGACCAGGCGTCTTAAAAGGAGCCAAGTTTGCATTTAGTTACTGCAAGAAGCACCACGTGGAAAAGACAAAACTTACTTGTCCATCACAATCCCCATGAATGCAAAGGACGCCCAAGAGTCGAAGCTATGTATGAGGATGGGGGGGTTCTTGCCCCAAATGCGCGGCCTCCAATTTCGATGGTATCCCCCCATTGATGCTTCCAAGAAGGATTGTCCGTTTCGGAGGTGCCCGTCGAGCTCGTCGAGAGGCGGGACATCCAAGGCAACCACTGCATGCAGCAGAAGTTTTCAGTCAAGAACTCTACCCACGTCAATACCACTACCCCCAAGCAAAGGCTGTGGACCGCAGGAAGATGGGGCCCATTTTCCCTGGTCAAGAAACCTCCCCACATTTTGGCAAGGTGCAGCAAAGGCACATGCTTCGACAAATCCTTAAGAGTCAGCTTACAACTGCCTTGGGATTAGGGAGCTTACATTTGTTTAGGCCTTCCTCCAGGAGCTCAAATGCCGTGAACGCCAGCTCGTGGCAGGCGCTGGCCCTGTCGCCCACTATCCACACCTCCCCATCAATCAGCCACAGCATCAGGTCACGATCTGTGCTAGCGGACCACCTGCGAAAGTCCTCCCCCTCCAGACGCAGGCTCGTATCGAACGGGCAGTTGAGCAAAGTCCCGGAGCTCACTGCTTCGCAGAATTCGCGCTCCTTGGTGTCCAAAATTGTGTCCCACTTAGCGTACCTGAGAAGGGAACGTATCAGGCATCAGGGACCTTTTATGCATACCCGCAGAGCACGGTGCCGGGCTGCGTTAAGGTTTGATGTCCAGCACTGATGCCCCGCTGATGCCACCCAGTGTCTGAACACACACAGCCTGTCACAGTAAGATGCAGACCAGTCCGCCTGTCAGACGCTAAGACCGCTCTTGAAGTGCTGCCACTGCACAATCATACTAGGATCGGAAGAGATGCGCACTTGTGGCGCAACTGCCCAGCTACCTGTTAGTGGGGGGAAGGAGAAGATTCAAAACAAAGCAATGCTGAGGAGGAGATGCTCAGAATAAACCCGCATCCTGCAACCATGACTTTCACTTACCTTGCTGTCGCCTTCTTCTGCAGCACTGCCTGCAATCAACATAGCGTCACGAGTCAGTGTCACATCGATTACAGAAAGAGTTCTGAAGCAGGGCTCAGAGTCCTCATAAGACGTAGAGTCGCATCGTGCCACAGAATCCAAGATTCAGAGCGTGACCACAAAATCTGGTGCACACTTTGCTTACACATGCTGGCAAATCTTGGATATAAGCATTATATTCAAAGAACTTGCGCACGACTGCTCACCGGATATTGGACCAACTTCTTCATATGCCGCCATAGCCGGGACTTCGTGTCTGCAGAAATTGAATCAAACAAGTTAATCTTTTGACATGTAATCAGCCTCCAAATTCTGCCTTGCAGAGGTTGGGTTGCGGAGTTAAGGAGCACCTAGTTGGAGTTCCTGCTGCACATGGCCAAAAAGGATGGGAACATGTTGAACAAACACAGCTTTGAGTGCTTGGCAAAAAAACAGCGCGAGATTCAGAGAGTTGTTACCCTCTTGTCCGCCGGCCACTTACTCATGCTGCTGTCGCTTGCTGAGTCTCCCACAAGCGCATCTGTTTTTGTCATGCTTGCTGGCCTCTTAACTCCTGAGGTGCTTATCTGCTACCGTCCTACTCAGGGTTAGTGCCTGCCCTTTCCAGAAAAGCTCACTGTTCAGGGTTGCCTTGGCTTGAAGACCGAGTCCCTCGAAGCTTGTCGACGACGCGCCCCTAGCGCAAACTACCTGATCTTCAAGCTGGCGCAAGAGGCACAAACTTGAAACAGCCTGCCAAACTTCCCTTCGGAAAAGTGGACGCGGGACGGCAGCTGTCGTACAGATTGGGCATCCCCCACACGAGGGCTCTCTGCCTTTCGACGCTGGAAGCCCTTTGTGCTTCTAGGAGATTGCAGCCGCCCGGAGCAGATCAACGAAGCAGGATCCCCAACAATGACAACTAGGCGTGCCGGGGGCTCTTGGGCCCCCGGAAGCTTTGTAGTGTCAACAGAGCTTAGCGGAGCACAGTCCCGCATCTACTGACACTTCCAATCGGTCACCAAACTTGTCGAACCTGGTGCAAACGATCTCAAAGTGCACGCTCAACTTGACTGCTTGACACCAGTTGCAATATCGGTGCAAGCTCGGCAGACAGGCCCCCAGGCCTGCATTTGTCCACCGAACGTTGCTCATAGTGTCACTTTTCAAAAACACGCTGCTGTGCTGGGACATTGACACAAACAACAAAATCGGTGCGACCATTCACAGTGCTGCCTGTGAGTATAGGGTTATACCTACCGAAAACCCGGAGGAAGTGCCAACCAATTCAGACTGCGGCTCAGCGCGGAGCCTTGACACCGCCTCTCAGTCTGCCTCGGTCCTTATTATTAACACCAAACCAACTTCTTTCATTCGGCGAAGTCTTAAATTCGTCGACGGCGTTAAGCTTACGTCACTCGACCATTCAGATCGCCGGGATGGGTCCTGAAGACTCTGAAACTTAAAGAGCCCCCTAAGGCGACTCGAATTTAATTCCCGGTTTCCGGTCCACCCCCTTCGGGGGTGGGTCGGTCGGTCGGAAGAAAATAATAATTATCTTTAATTTCCACCGAAGCTGCCACGTCAGCCTTCCGGCCAAGTCGTACGGTAATGGTACTACCCTCTTGCGGTAATGGTTGCTGATGCCTCAAATTACAGTGTGATAGCCCGGAACTTGAAGCCGGAACTACCGTACCGTATCTAGTTCGTCATTTTCCACCAGCATATGTATACAGAACTTTGCAGCTCAGCAGCCAGCTCCTACATTCGCTGTGGCGTCAGCTCGCTTCTCAACTTGCTCGATTGTAAATCCTCCTTTTGTCATGCCAGCTTCTTGCGCTGGCATTTCTCACAAGTGGCAGAGCCTTGGAAGCTGAACATTGCATTGTGGTAGCCTTGCACAATTCTTGAACAGTGCATTTGCTAGCTAAGCCAGGATGACGTTAAGGAAAACAAAAGTCGGTAGTGATAGAAAAACTGCTGGTACAGGGCACTCTGCTGGAAAGGGATTGAAAAACGTGAAGCTGAGGAATGCTGCAAAAGCTGACAAGCGAAGTCCACAGGTTACGTACAGGGCCATCAAAATGAAGAAGAAGAGAGTTTTAAAACAGATGCGGAGTCTAGTTAGAGAGCATTGCGATACGGATGACAAAACTGGAGCCGCTCTGCTGTGGAGGTTGCAGTCACCTGCAAGCCAGCAAGACATTCTACAGGCCCTGAAGCAGCTTGGGGAAAAGGAGAAGTTGACTGAAACAGAGATGGTAGAACTTATACAAAGGATTCCCCCGTACATTCAAACGATGCATGAGCGAGGGAAGAAGCTTGCAAAGGGGATCTGTTTGACACCTGATTGTGTGCAAATAGTGACCGCCCGGAAGGCTGGAAAGCTAGTTGACAGGGCTGAAGTGGAGAGACAGCGGGCGGTGGAGAAAGCTGGAGCTAAAGTGAAGGAAGTAAACAAGCCTCTCTCCATTGAAAGGTCGCCTCCTCCAAGGTACTTCCTACCGTTTTCCTGCTGTCTTTTGTTGGAATTTTGGGCTTTCTGAATGCAGAAGGAAAGGTAATCCTAATGACCGAGGCCTCAGCTTGACTGGAGAGCGTATCTATGAGCTCATGATCATCTGGGCTGTGGACCTCAACGGTTTATATTGATTGTTGTGTTGTTCAAACCCTGTTCTGTTCGTTTTCATTGGAAGATATTGATGTAACTTCCTGAGAACAATGTCGGTTGGGACAATCACTTACGACACAACGCATCTTGTTCTCTTCGGTAGTGTGGTTCTCCGGTATCTTCCTCTCGTTTCTACAATGGAACATGCCCCCTGTCTCCACCGCAGCAAGTTTCCAACCCCTCCAAACGTAAATCTACGTGTTTTGATGTAGGCGGCCTTTGGGGCAGACTCTTAGAGAGCTTCCCGATGTTAGCACTTCATCGTGCGACGACCACAACTATGCTATGGAGATTTGGTTCCGTTTTCATGATGTTTATGGGCCTGAAACCTTGGACGAGCACCAATTTTCCCTGGAGTGTCAGATCCAGTTGGACGCTGATATGGGTTGTGTGGTGGAAGCGCAGGTGAGGTCGCACATCAAGCCCTGAATATACGCCCATCAAGGCACGCAATGCTGAGCTGCTCTAGGCCAGAAGTAAGTATTTCTTGTGTAGAGATTGCAATATCACATGGACATAAGCAGGTTGTTTGAGCGCACCACTGCATGTTGCCAGCTAAAGACAACTGACAGGGAGGGGAACTGCCGATAAGGCGCTGTTCCAGTTGTGGAGACTTAATATCTCCCTTGAATAATTGCAGTGGGAGGAGGCGGCAACAGTCTGGCCCTTGCAGGCGGCAACGGCAAGATTAATTGGTACTCCGGATATCGAAGATTTCGTTGCTCGATGTCGCCTCGCTGTTGTCAACAGCAGTTCTCGCAGCACTCTTCTAAAAAGAGTTGCGAGCACCACCAGGTGGGTTTCAGGATTTCATAGCAGGGAGGGTAGACATTCCTGATAAGTGCTCAGCTGTCATCTAGATAGGCTGTGCTAGGGCGTTCGCAGGATCAGGTGGGGCCAATCCTGGCACTCTTTTAAACAATTGCAACATAATGCCCGAAAAAAAGGAACTTCAATGGTCGATGGTGGGAATCGATCCTAGGACCTTTCGGAAGGTTGGTACATTTCGGTACTTTCTAAAAGTACACCCGGACGGACCCAAAAGTACACATGTACGCTCCAAGTACAGCCCGCCGTCATGTCAGCACTGTCGGCTTTTCGGCATTTTGACGTTTGATCTCGTCATTTACTCAAATCTCGGCCAAATTGAGTTCTGATTTTTGCTACCGGTACCCCATCGGTAGCTCATCGCAGCATACCAGTAGAAATTTTCACTTCCGCCTGCCAACCGGTCGGTGGTAAAAGTGGCCGGTACATGCAGATATTGAAAAGGGCGCCCCACGGAAGTCGGACCCGGCCCAACTTTTTTGAGGTGATTTTCGGGCACTGAGCCCACCTAGGGTACCTCTTGTGCACTGCGTTCCTACTTTTCAAAAATCTGATCGGATGCGGCCCCGAGAGGATATATGTATTTATTTTATTATATTTATCTGTATTAATTGATACCGTAAATACCCTGCCCAGGTCAGATCTCTGCGGAAATTCCGGAAGTAGGAATGTGGTGCACTAGACTTTCCCAAGGCCTATTACCTGTGCCCAAATGTCGGCTTCCGAAAGTTGGAACCAAGGCCGACTTCGGTGGGGCGCCCTTTCGAAATCGTTGATGTACCGGGCACTATTTCTAACTACCGGGCACTCGTCACTTTTGGCGAAAGTGAGGGTTGTACATTTTAAAGGTGCGAGTTGCGTACTCAATGCAAAAAACGGAAGTCGATTTGAACCAGAAACGATGAAACGGCGGCTATTCTCGTATCGAGTATTTTTCTGCGAATATGCTGACACGATTTTGGCCCTACCTGACCCTGCGAACGCCCGCTAAGTAGCATCTTTCTTAACGGGTAGCGCTGGAAGGAGATTATTTGTGGACTTTTGTTCGGATCTGATACTGGCGCCAAAGCTTTTTGTTCCTCTTGAACCATATGTCTTTCATGTTTCAGCTCTCACTTCTTTGCCTCCCTCCTGTGTCTTGCAGTATGAGCATTGATACACCTCAAGAGCAAATCACGGGCGATCTCATCAGGTTCATCTCTGAAGTGGAGCGTTACATGGTGACGTTGAGAATACCGGAGGAGTGGCCCACGTTGGGCCTGCCCATTCAGTTTGTTTCGCTTGTTGATCGGTGGAATCAGGAACCGCTGTCGAAATACATGTTGGTGAGTCTCTAAGCTGCTGTTGTTCATTTCAGTAGATGACATGAAGCAGGTGCACTCATGAGTTTGTTATGCAGTGATGAAGAACCTTTTCTGGGTCTCTGCTTGCTTCAGAAAAACTGTTACTTCATCTATGTTAAATGGGACAGGAGCTACAACCTTCACGACTGTCAAACGCTGAAGAGGTTAGGACACTTCTCTCCACATGCCAAGCACATTCTTCCAAGGTTCTGGTGTTGCAAGCCAAGATTTGCACCAACTCTTTGGCCCCAGGCCAACGGGGCGATCGGTTGGAAAGAATCCTTCGTGCTGTGGCAAAGAGCTATACGGAAAGAACCCGGCTGATCACTCCTCCAGGTAATCCGCTTCGGCTAAGCACTGATTGTTTGATTGTGATTCATGATTCTTTCAACGAGCTTGTTGACCTGGAAAGCGCCTCGTCTTGAAGGTCCTAGCAATCTTCATAGGCGATGGGAGTCTTGCCGGCGTACCTAGATTTAGAAGCTCTTCTTTTTTGCTGAGTCGCATCTCATGCAATTGCTATCTGCAGACTTCCTGTACATATACCCCTCGCCAACTGGAAACAACACCATCACGCTATGCGCAGAAGACCTGAATACGCTTCAACCCGGTGCTTTGTTGAACGACAAAGTAGTGAATCTTTGGCTCAGGTGAGAATCCGTTACTGTCCACAGCTGCCAAAGCCTGTACTTGCAGTATCACCAGACTAGTTGCAAGTTGTCCCGTGCACAGCCATGGAGCAATTCCTCAAGCAGTAGGACCGTTGGCTGAAAGGATCAATGTCGGTGTTGCCGTCATCCGGAAGTGAGACACGGGGAGGAGGAGAGGGTCAATTGCTGTGGGGGATGTGGAACTCTTCCTAAATGTCACTTAATGGCGCTTCTGTTCTGGTCGGTTTGCTGGCTGCATGTACTGCTGATTGCTGCTACTGCCAAGATTGTCGAGAGAAGCGACTACTCAGCCTGCCCGGAACTGCTTGGAGTGATTGTTCAAATACTTTGAAACATGATGGTTTTGGATATCAAGCCAGTGGTTTTATTCGTGGGCAATGATCGTGCAGGCACATACGAAGCGGCTGCGAGAAGACAGCGGCCAACGTTCTCGTCATGGACTCGTACTTCATGACGCTCCTGCACGACATGTTCAAGGCGGAAAGCGAAAACATAGGGGACGCCAACGACATTTTCAACAAGCTCCTGCGCTTTGACGGCTTCAAACTGATCTTCGAGCACACATTTGTCCTTTTTCCATATTGCCAAAGGTGGGTATGTCCAACACTGCACTTGATGGGCCCGATTAGTCCTGCCTCTATCTAAAAGGGCAGCTCGATTGTTGCAGGTTCGCGTTCCTAAGAGGAAATTGACATTTTGTGAGGCTTTTGACTTGTCCCTGGCCAATGGCAGTTCCTTCGGTTCTGAAAACGGGCTCCTGGGGTAGATGTCCTCGTGACTGACTGAAGCTTTTAAAATTGGACCAGAGAGGAGGATGTTCCTCTGCTAGCAATCTGATCAATCTCGAACTGTCGGTGTCATATTCTTTCTGTGCTGTCTGCTAAGACACATCCTATGGTTTCATACGTCTTAACTCTCTCGCGGTTCTGCAGGTCGCACTGGAGTCTGCTCCTCCTTAAGAACAAAGCCTGCAAGGGGAGCGCTCGTCAAAGTCCGGCAGCCCTTCTTCATTTCGATTCCAGGCCAGGGCTTCATCGGTCCGTTGATACGTTGTTCCGAAGGTACGATCGCTTGAAGCTCATCACTGGTTCAATAAGAAACTACAAAGGGCTCTGCAGCCCTTGTATCGAAGACGTTGAACGACCTTCTCACCCTGTCACAAATGAGTCTAAATGCCCAGGTCGGAATCACACCCTCAGCCTCTCATCCAACAAGCTTGCTCGCTTCTGATTGGTTCACGGATTTTGCCCGGTATACACCGTGAAAGTGACTTAAGGAGATAGTTCCTAAGCCTTCCGACCAGTGTTAGTGGCTTAAGGAGATGGTTAACACCGCAGCTACAGACAATATTCTTCTACCGGACACTCTCCAGACCCGAAGATTCCTGAAGGGTCTGCAGCACAATGGCGGCGCAGTGAGCAGCGTTTTAGGGCCTTAGGAGCTTGCAGCCACAGGGCGCCATTACTTAGGAGCGTTAGCGGCACAATGGCGGCACAGTGAGCAGCGCTTAGGGCCTTGGGAGCAGGGCGCCACTATCTAGGAGCTTAGCAGCACAATGGTGGCGCAGTGAGCAGGCGCTTAGGGGATTGTGGCACCAAGCCATGGTAGTGAGCAGTCATGAGCTGCGGCGCAGTGGCGGGCGGTCTTGAGGGGGTCTGGCTCACAATGCCACCGCTGTGAGCAGCACTTGGGGGTTCGCGGCGCAATGCCAGGGCCGTGAAGCCAGCATTCAGAGGTTTTCAGCGCAATGCTGGGGCAGTGAGCACTTAGGGGTTTGCAGCGCAAGGTCGGAGCTGTGAAGTGCTCTCTTAGGGGTTCGCAGCGCAGGGCAGAGCTGTGAGGTGCTCACTTAGGGGTTCGCAGCGCAAGGCCAGAGCTGTGAGGTGCTCGCTTAGGGGTTCGCATCGCAAGACAGGAAGCTGTGAGGTGCTCACCCAGGGGTTTGCAGTGAGCTGGGTGCGTGCAAGAGCAAGGTGAGTACCCCACCCACTGGATGTTCAACTTTACGCCATCTGTTCCTAGACAATGAGGGGCTATGAGCTGCCTTCTTAGGAATTTGAAAGCAGGCGGGGTGAAGCAAGTTGAGTGCCAGACAGGCGGGGTGAGCAAGTGGTACAGCTGGAATTCAGATCGCTCTCTGAATCTTGCAACTTGATGGTCCTTGCAGATGGGGGTAGAAGCTCAGGTGGCACCACACAGCCTCTCAATTGACAGGTTAGCTACCACCTCTTCTCTGAGAAGGAGTTGTAGGTACGATTTATCACTCTCATGTCAGACCTGCCCCTCAGAGCACTCTCCAGTTGTACTTGACGTTCTTTTCAAAATTGCTGCATTTCATCTGGCATTTCATCTGAGCAGATACACGGATAACGAGCGTTTTTCACAAAGTATCTCAAGTTGAGAGATGTCAGTTTAGGACCCCTAGGGAGACTTTCTAAAATCCTCCGTGTATCCGCGCCAAGTGCCTCCGCAGTTTATTATGATGTTTACACACCATGCAAAAGGTGTGGTGTGTCTCAGGGAGCTGTGTCTCAGAGTGGCGCTCATTTGGAGCCTTTCGCTTTCCTCAGGTTGGTGCCTCTGGCGTCATACCCAGACTTTGTTGTGGATCAGATGCTGCTTCTTAGCCGCTCTGAGGAAACTCAGAAGCACTGCCACAGCTGCAACCACAGGCTGTGGGACCTGCAGGGGACGGAGGGCGGCACAATCCTCGTTTGCAAGAAGCGAGCAGCGGTAGACCGGGAGGGGTTTATCATATGCCAAGCGCAGAACTGCCCCCAATACGCCGGAGCCGGTGACCAGCGGTCACGCAGGATCTTTTGCCTGAGATGCACGACACTGCGGGAGAGGGGTGGGGGGGCAATAGCTTTCGATGCCTGCTTCGGTGTGAGGGAGGGGGGCGGCTTCGAACAGCTGCTGCAGGAGTGCCTTCATTGCAGGAGCGGGTCTGGCAAGCAGTGCAAGCGGGGAGACACAGACGACAGCACCTGTCCTAGGTTGATCCACCAACGGGATTTCGAGAAGCCTCAGAAGCGGACGGCGCCCATCCCTGATACCAAACCCCTAGCCCCTTACGCATACCCCGGCCTCCGTTACATGGCCTCCCACCTGCCATGGCTCCCTTTGCCTGATCAGTGGTTCTCCACCCATGGACTCGCTCCAGAGCCCGTGCCCAGAGTCCGGCTGCCGTGGGAGCCCTATCCCCACCACTGGCTGTTCTTTTCCCCAAAACAGCCCCCCAAAGGGACGCCTTTCCACACACTCCTTCCTACTTCCCCAAAGCACGGGCACCGCACTCACCTGTGGCCATTCCCAGAGTTACCCCCTCAGGAGTCTGTGTTCTACGTCCACCCAAGCAGCTGCCTTCCACCAGCCTTCTTGGCATGCGAACCAGCCTCTCTCCCACCAGAGGGCCTCTCCTACGAGCCCCAGCCACCGTACTCTTCCGGCGTCTTCTTCTACGGACGGGACCCCAGTCTGTTTGCTCTCTTCGAAGCAGCAAAGGATGCCCCACAGTCGGAGTCAAGGAAGCATGCAAAGAGATCTCCTGAAGTCAAGGTGAGCAGCTTTGCTTCAGCTCAAATGCAGACAGTGTCATGTGACCCTTGAGCTCACGTGCTGTCTGACTTCAACTTGACCCTTGAGCTCTCCTGATGATGTGCTGTGTGACTTGAACTTGATCCTTTAGCCCTTCCGGAGACGTGCTGTGTGCTTCAACTTGGCCCTTGAGCTCTCCTGGTGATGTGCTGTGTGACTGTGAACTGATCCTTGAGCTCTTTTGGTGACGTGCTGTGTGACTTGAACTCTGCTCTTCTGCCAGAACACTGGTTTGACTTGGCCACACTGTTCCTGTCCAGGTGCAACGCTGCGAGGAGATCCCTGCTGCTGTCTACACCCGCGAGCTGCCGTTGCTGGTTGAGGCCTTCAGGGCCAGGGCTGCGCAGGGCTGCCCCCTGCACACCGGTCCTCTGCGGGGCAACTACATGCTCATTGCTAACATCGAGCAGAAGTGGGAGGGGGAGGGCGGGGAGAGGGCTCTGCGAGCTCGCATTGTTGAGCCGGACCTGAAGACTGGGGCTGGGGGAAAGAACCCTGTCCGGACCCTCTGGCCTGTAAAGGTCCGGTTTGGGGTGGCCTCGGGGGGTGGCACAAGCCTGACGTGCAACTGCAAGCTCAAAGGCCCGGAAGACAAGTGCTACCACGTTGGCGTGCTGGAGGCTCTGACCGACCTGAGCACGCTGGACGTGTGGACAACAGGCACGACGCATGAAGGGGTGGAGACAGTCCGGCGGGGGGCACGTGCCGTAAACTGGAGGGCTTTGGAAGGACAGAGCACAGTGGCTCTGACTTACGAAGCTGCTGCTGTCACCATCTACATTGTCCACAGCGGGTCCTCTGGGACGCTGGTGGCCAGGCGAGAGCTTGGCGACAGCGATGATGAGGCGCAGACGGCCAAGCCGAGGGGGAGGGGGGGCAAGTTCAGGGGGCGGGCGGTTAAACAGGGGCAGGCGGCTAACCCCGGAGACGAGTGGTTCTGCGAAGCGTGCACATTGGGGCAGATGGATCTGCACGGGCGGTGCATACACTCGTATCAGCTGGCGGGGCTGACCAAGGAGGAGTGGCAGCCGCAGGGGGAAGGTGTCCGGGTGCCTGAAACTGCGGAGGAGGTGTGGGGTCTCAACTTTGGCGTCAAGCCTTATCCCAAGCTGGGAACAGCAGCCACTATTGTGTGCACTTCCTGCCCCAGAGGTGCTGACAGAGAGTCTGCTAAGGTAACCCAGGCAAGGACGTGCCCCCACCTAGCCAGCCTGTCCCCCATTCCCACAGTGACCCCCCGAAGCGCAGAGGACCTTCGGACGGACCCGATCATCTTCGGGGAGCATTTGAAGGTTGCTCACGTGTGCACCCATGAGTGCCAGCTCAGGCCATGCGGCCAGCTGCCCCCGAGGGATAACGAGCTCAACCAAGCAGCTGAGCAGGGGACCAGCCTGGAAGACACGCGCCGCTGGAGCCGGGAGGGGCGTTTCTGCCAAGCCCGCCCCGTCACCCCAGCCCCTTGTGGGGCGCCGTGGCATCTGAAATGGAACGGGGAAGGCAGGCTGATCAAAGCGAACGCGCTGCACGCAATCGACATCGGCACGTGGTGGTGCGGCCGCTGCAGGATGGGGTGTACCCTGAAGTACGACGCCGCTGCGGACGGTCTCTACTACCTAACTCCACAGACCCTCGTCACCCAGGAGGTGCTGAAGAGCATGGAGGATGACCTGCTGCAAAAGGCAGCCTCCTTCCAACAGATTGTGCGTGGCTGGGAGGGCAAAGCCCTGAGGACGTTCACAGGTAATGGCCAGTGTCGTGCTTCTGAAAGCAGCTGTTGTCTGACCGCTGTACTGCTTCCTCTGGTGTCCATGCTGATTCCCCACCCTGGCATTGAAGTGATTATTACCATTTGCGCCTAAAA
>DF237298.1:0-63346 GCA_000708835.1 Klebsormidium nitens
GGGATTCCACCAAAGGTGTAACCTTTACACCACCTTCTCTCCGAGAAGTTTATCACCAGGCGCCTTCGCGCATCTCCCATACTCACCAGGAGTAAGAACGTTTCAGAACGTGAGAATGGGCGGTTCTTCAGTTTACTCTTCTTCGAGCACAGAGACTTTTGCAGGCACTGGCGCCGAAATAAATTTCCTGACTCACTGCTCGGATCTGCCGGCGGCTGAAGGCGTCTCCTGCTATGGTGCATTCTGCAGAGGAGGTTGAAGGGTTTGTACAGGTGAGTCCCTCCATCGCTCGCGCCTGGAGCCCCCTTCTCTACAAAGCCCAGTTGCGCAATCCCAGCCCCTTGACTCGCATGTTTCTGAAAAAGTCTGAAATTTGGCCTGTCCTGGACTGCGCACCTTCAGTTTTCACATAAAGGTACATCATTGGACAAATAGCGTCAGAACTTTGTCTTCCCCCCACCTCACCACCCCACCATTGCCTCCCTATCTTGCTCTGATCACAGAGTGTCAGTGTGCTGACACCACATCTCCATAATGACCATGTGTACAGACTGCTGGTGCTTTAAGTGTCAACATCAGTACGCTGTCGCCTCCCTGGGTTGAAGGAATGTGTCGCGCCATCGCAGGCGCTAAAATGGCGGGCAAGCCTTGAGTTTTAGGCCCTGTGGGAGTTGGGGCCACCACTTATCGTGCAAAAGTGAGCGGTCTTCGTTCATCATCTTGTTTCAATTTTGGACCAAAGGCACTCTAAATTGGAGTCATGCACAGTACTGTTTGCCTACGTGGCATATCGCGCATCCCTTTGCTCTTGGTCATCAGTCTTTCCAAAACAAGCTATCCCTTCGCAATTCCTCGAGTTTGATCTCTGATCACTGCAGTAGCTGTGGACGGCTTTTCCATTCTTGCCTCCAGCACCTCATTGCGCTCTCACTCCTGTGTCTGCTAAGGCAGGTATGCCAAGGGTTGATAGCGTTGGGGCCGACAGTGATACGGGGCAATGCGTCTGGGATCCTGGCAGCAGCGGGGGCAGCCACTGAGGCCACCAGGGTAACACATGCGTCCACAGCTATCGCGCTCCACGAAGGTAGCTTGAGTAAAACTCTCTACTATAGACGAAGTCCCTGGGAGGCACTGGCACTGACAACGACGAATTTGCGCGCTGTTGTCCAGAGTGGAAATGTAAAACCAGAGTGACACAAACTTCTGAAACACCAAGATCCAAAACGTGGAGGCTTCCTCAGCGTCGGTTGATGCTGACAGAGTCTCTGTCTGGGCGTCCTGTTCTCATGCATCCTATTGCAATACGTCTCCCTTTGACCTGACAGGGCGTTAACAACTTCTCGGATTCACACCTCATACATGAACTTATCGCACAGTTTAAGATAGTTGCATCTTGCTGCCCTACTTTTCGTTGTTCCTGCCTTGTCCCCCAGGCCATGTCTGTGTATGTGTCAGCAGAGTATTCATGGCTCAGCTTTTTGACATCTGATTCTCGGGATTCGGTGCCGCTATTACAAGGAAGGAAGCCCTTGATGTCTGCAAAGACTGCCTCTCTCTGGCATAAGAACTGCTGTTTCTTCCTGAACTTCGTATGGTGTCGAGAACTCCTGTAAGTCAGCAAGGCACTGACACGTCACCTCGACGGCTCCTCAGAACTGAAGCCCATCTGAAGTTGAATAGACTGAAGTACAAAACTCTCGTGTCCTGGCGGACTCTTAAATATTTCCGGATGGTCGACAGTGTCGTAATCTTTCTGGGCCTGTTTTTGGTGCCTTCTCAGAGCCGAGCTCGGAAATGCGACGCAATATGTCTTGCAGAATCCTGCGGAAACTCGCTCCTTCTTTTCGACAGTGTCGAATCTAAGTTTGGGCCGACAGGGCGTTGACAGCTCTAGCAAACGCGCTCGCCGCCGCCAAGCAACTCTAGCCACGGCGTACGGAACAGTGGTCGCAGTCAGCCTGCCGGCGGAGCCATCGACATCATTACGGAACGCGAGTTTTGCGTGTGGCCATTGGAGATCCGCTTCTCCAAGTAATTGCAAATCTCGGCTTCTCGATCCCGTCTATCATCTTCAAGTACGACAGTGAACTTCAGTTCGTTTTGAGTACGATTATGGTGTTGAAGTGAGTGCAGTGATTGTTGTGCATCACGATTGCGAGACAGGTAATGGAATTCATCATTTTGGAAACGGTGTCACAGCACCTCGTGTTATGTTCTCCTTCGGTTGTTACCTTATTTAGCTTCGGCATTTACACCGTCAAGAATAATTGGTTTTCCGGGGCCCAAGTTGACTAGAACGCGAAATTTGCCCCCTCCCCGTCTGCCCATCTCGATTGTGTTCACTGAATTTATAGAACGAAGAAGTCGAAAATCGATCTCGCGACCTTTACTTCCAGTTCCCGACGCAAACTGGTAACACTTCAGCTCGACTCGAATGTCCTCTCAACCCAATTGGTTCGAAGCAACCTCTCGCAACCTCTCGCAACCTCTTGCCATTTCAAATCTCATCTGTGGAGGGAAGTAAAAGAGTCTGCTGCTTTACCCCCGGGCGTTTCGTTGGCTGCGAAAAGTAACCGCGACGGGCTGCTCCGTGAATGCACTCATTGCCGTCTTTCTCGGCCAATCCCGAGCTACCCCCCCTTGAAGCGGCCGCCTACTCCCTCGCGTATTTCGGATGAGCCTTCGACTAGTCGTTTATACGCGGCTGTCTATCGGTCGTTGTCTACTGGTTGTTATCCCGCCTTGGAGTAGCTCAGTCGGTTGAGCGACGTGCTTAATATTAGCACAGTAAAAGGGGGTGTGCCAAAAGTTTTTCAGTTCGATTCTCGAACCTGACCATTCGTTGCAGAAGGGGCGAGGACTCTCCTTTCATTTGTCGGTGTGCTAGTCCCGTTGCTGCTGATCAGCCCGGTGCCAGACTGTACGTACCGTTGTCTATTGGTTATGTATGCTAAGCTTACTACGGTAACAACTGCTAGGTAGCACGCTTGGTTATGGAATTTTGGCCGTCGCTGGGCCACTTCCTCGCTTTCCGGACCGTGCTCAGCTTCACAAGAGCAGTCTTTGTGTGGGCTCGCGTCGCCCGCTTGTGCTACTGATTTCCCTAAGGGATCCACTAGACTACGTTCGCTTAGAGGACCTCTTTTCGGTTCGAAGAAAACTCCGCAAGATGTTTGTTTAACCCATTTCTTTTGAGTGGTTGCAGGCTGGCCGCTCAGGTCGCAGTGGAAGCGCACCCCGGCGGGTCCGGAACGTCCAGAGTGCATTTTCTAGACGCGCTTTACACGTTGGGCAAAGAAACCTTGACGCAAGAAGGCCTCGTTTCCGAGCTCCCGCTATGATGTTGGAGGAAATAGGTCACGATGCAGCGATGAGCGCCGAGTAGATTGTCTATTGTGGCCTCTTTGCCGTAGCTTTAGACAAGTCTAACCTTGAAACAGCTCTATGCTGCTTTTGAGATTATTTTCGATTCACTTTTCGCTTGTTGAAACTTACTCCGAGTTTGACTGCTTTGCTCAGGTTGATGATGGTCGCTCAATCCTTTTAATACAGCACCAATACCATGTATTTAGCAGAAATAGACTATAGCTTGAAATGCACAGCATCTAACATCATTGTGCGCTTTAAGTACATGGGCGCGTTTCCACGGCACTGCAACAACTGTAGGTGCATTCAAAGAAAGCTCACAAGTGTCCGACCACTGGCAGACGGAATTGGAATTACCAAGCCCAAAAAATGTGGTTCAATGATGCTTGTCTGGCATATGATGCTTGTTCTGCGCATATAACATGGCGGCGCTAGCTGGGCCACGCATGCATGCAGTGACCGACCCATGAATGATCGATATCATTGCAGCTGCGTGAATGCTGCCAGTGCATATTCAACCTGAATCTCAATGGCATATTAATTCATCACTTGTCGTGCCATCACATGCGCATGCGGCGCACGAGCATGCATGGGCGGCAATCTCTGTACGTTTAAGTAGGACGGTAACTTAAGCTAGCGGGTAAGAGTCACGCGTATACATAGCGCAACCGTCGATCTCGGTGGCACATTTTCATTTGAGACAACCACGTTGGATGACTTTTTGCAAGGCCCTCGGCGGTGGCGCCTCATGATCATTGAATTGCGACAATACTCGGATGAGAGTGTTCGCGTGTCGAAACCCGCGAGACCAGATCTGGGTTTGATCGAAAGCAATCAAGTTTAAAAAACATAAGCACATTGAGAATAACGTTTTTGACGACAAAACCAAATTGACGCTTCGGGATGCGTACACATTTGATTTCTGCTACTATCGTCGGCCGAACTTGTGTGTCGGACCATTGCGCTCCACTAAGCCGTCCACTAAATGATACCTCCAGTCTTATCAGGATAACGTATGACCAATAAATACACCCATCGTAAATACAGTCGAAGCCAAACGGTGGTAATCCGGCACCAATATGCGGCTCCGTTATGCGCCTGCGCCCATCCAAGTCACCTCCCCCAACCTTGCTACCTGCTCTAGCACGGCCCAGGGCCTTACGGAGACTCGCCGTGAACTCCCGCCCCCCCCCTCTCCCGCCCTCCCTTTCTTCCCCCCGGCGCCCTGCCAGCACCGCTCCACCTCCGCCACCAAACCCTCTAATACACCCCCCCCGGAAGAGGGTTTCCGTCCTTTCTCCATCAGATGCCTCACTTCGTCCATGCTCAAATGCATCAGCTCAGCCGCCACCGCCGTTCTCCCCCCCTGCTCCTGCCACTCCTCGCTCCCCTCACTCTCCTCCCCCGCGCCTTGCTTTTCTATCATCTCCCCGGCCGTCCGCAAAGGAACTCTCAAGATGTGACAGCCCCAACATTTCCCACATGCTTTTTTTTAAATCAAACATCAATCCACGGTATTCACTTCTCTCAAACCGAGGTTGAACGATGGGTTGCAACGACCTTGTACGTGCACGTGCAGAAGCACATAGCTTCAACGCTTTGGTCGAGTTCATGTACTCCCACGAAATCAGCGCGACAGTCCGTTCCGACAAAGAAAAACTCTGCTGGTTTCTGACTATCACCGACCGCTTTGAGACGCCCGCGTGCGTCCAGACGTGCGTCCAGGTGCTGACGTCATCACCCACTACTCTCGCTGACGCCCTCATGCCATACGTGACCAGCCTGCCGCAGCTGTAAAACAATGCGGTACAGTACGCATTGATCTACACTGTTTCTACCCTTCAAACGGACTGGTCGTTTGAGGAGATAGCCAACGCTGAGAGCGTTCACGAGATGGACGAGGTTCTGATCAGGCGGCTCGTTGTTAGCCTCGTTCTCAAGCTGCGGGGAAGTGGTGAGCACGAGGAAAACTCTGCAAAGTCTCTCTCGAGTGATTTTGAACTGCGAGTCGAGACCGGTGGGAACCATTTGCCGCCCTCCTCGAGTTACTCGACTTCTGGCGCATCAGCCGGTCTTTCATCCGCGAGCACCTAGACAGCTGCCCTGAGGTGCGCACTCCAGGGCGGTGGGCGCTCATTGAAAAGTTGAAGAAGATGGAAACCCTTCAAGAAAAGGAGGAACTTGACGTTCATCAAGCAGATCAAGTCGGTAGGTCGGTGGTGGGGGAGCGCTTGTGGCCCCCGGGCAGGGCCCGGTGGTCGCCAGAAACAACGCACCTGCCGCCTTCCCTGGTGGCTCCGTCGGCTTCCACGTCGCCCAAGCTCTCGCGTTCTTGATGTCGGCCTTGATCAAAGTTCTGGGCGCGCTCGGAGGTTTCGTGGTACCGGTGGTATTCTCCGGAAGGGTATACAAGCATCATCACCTCTTGTCCAAGATTTTGACTGTTTCATCTGTATTTGGGGTTCTTCCCTGTGGTTGCGCAGTTGCCGGCTTTATGATAGGCTTCCTTTTACTGTCAGTTCATCAGTTTGGTACGTGATATGCAGCACCTGCTTGGAGTGAGCCCCTTTGAGGCCGGCAGAAGCTAAGCTCCTAAAAAGCTGACATCAAGACCATGATCATTCCCAGTCATATGATAAGGATGGTAAAGCTTGCGACTTGTACAAAGAAAGCGCCTTGAATTCAGCCGGCCCATTTGAAGCAACCTTCTCACCAAGTGAACAAGCTCGATTGCACTAGATTTTCTTGTTTGACCAGCATCCCGTACGAACCATGTGTTTGGTTGCAAATGATTTCTAGCTAAATTAAGAAGACTATGCATCATTGCACGACCGGCACGGCTTTTTTGTTATCAGGAGTTGGGAATGCAGATTACCGGCCTGGTGCACACCATAGTCACTTGTGGACGTCACGATAGTTTGCACTCAGGTCGAGAATTGCTTTACAAATAACCGAGGTTAAGTTCTTGTCATGTCAATACGGACTTATATATAAAGAACACATGCACAATGCAGATAAACTTGCATTGTGGAGCATGAAATCAGGAGCTTGCCAAACGACTGGCATAGTGGCATGCATATGCTACCTAAATATATACGTGTACACGTTCGGGGGGATCCCCCGCTGCTGCATCTCGTCGATCAGCGCCAGCGCGTCCTCCCCGCGGGCGCGCGTGGTGAAGTGCGCGGTCCCAATTATATGCTACAACAGGATTGGACCCCGGATTTTTGTATTCCTAGCTGAAGGTATGTATATGATATATGCTCATCATGCATCATGGCATCAGGTTAACGTTGATGATGGTGTGTCCTCATTCAACGGGAATTGCAAGGAACTCAATCGTAAAGATGACATAGTGCGTGCCTTTTTATCTATTATCATGTGATGTCATGTGTACGGCCGCGGATCATGCTTCATGATGAGTGCCTGAACAGCTTCGGCTACCGTGAACTTTCTCTTTGGCGAGACGCCATGCATAGGCGCATAAGTACGATTTCAGAAACAATGGGCGGGCCGCATTTGTATGCTGATCAGAGAATCCGATAAATACCGAGGTCGTCTTTCAATGTTGCGAGCAGCCCCAATAGTTCCTCGTGCTACCGCCTTAAGTGCGCCGCCAATGCTGCATTTTGCTGCTCGACATCCTCGATGATCCGTTTCCCACCCCCCGCCCCCACGCTCCCCGCCCAAACGCTTTCCGCCCCGGGTCTGGCTGTGGCTGCGGCCCAACTGCGCTCCCCCGCCCTACCCCCCTCCCCAAGCGCTCGGCCCCGCCCCCTTGTTCGCGGCCGACTCCGCCCAATCAGCTATCGACCCGTCGCCTAACCTTAACCTCTGAAACTTGCCCGTCTTTTTCTTCTTCTGCTTCCCCTCGTCCGCTTTCGCCGCGCCGTCTTCGTCCTTTTTGTCCGCGAGCCAAAACGCCCCGCACGCGATGCATCTCGTATCCCCCGCCTTATTCCGCAACGTACACACGCTGCAGCTCCACCCGTCGTCTTCCCACGTCTGCGGAACACCCGGCAGAGCGTCTCTCAGGTGTGACGTGTCCACCGAACCCCCGATGCTCCCGGCTGAGCTCACCCTAGGCACGGATGACGTCCGTGACGGCCCTGCAACCGAAGCCAGGTCATCCGCCGAAACTGCTCGGCCAAAAGCGCCACCCGCAAACGGGCCTCCGGCGAGAGAAGCTTCTGCCCCATCTCGCTTCGATACCGTTCCGTTTTCTGCTGATGTCGACGGTGCGCCCGGCCCCAGGATGCCGCTCTGCCCTGCTCCCCCAGAACCTCTCCCGAAACCGGGGGGTGCGTACGGCTTCGGAAGCGCCCCCTGGGAAGGCGACGCAGCCCCCGAAGGACTGGCCCCTACTCCCCGCGAGTAATTCACACCCCCAGTTGCAGCTGGCCAGAATCCATCTGCGGCCGCTTGTCTTGCCCGGGCCTTGATCGACGGATCCGACGCAGCCACGTCAGCCACCGTCTTCTTCCCCCGCCCATTCTCCGCACTGCCGGGTCGCGACGGGGGGCGCTCCCCCTCGGCCGCCGCCTGCAGACTCTGCAGCTCCTTCGCTTTCTGGGGGTCGGGGCAGGTTTGCGCTAACTGGGGCACAATCTCGTCTAACCCAACCCCGACAATGTACCGGTAGTACTGACCGGTGGAAAGCGTCCCTGCCTGCCACTGCGCCGACCGCTGCTTGAACTCGGTGAACAGAATCTGGTTACCCCCTAACCCGGATTTGATCTTCTCAACCAGCTGCCGGTTCGCCGCCTTGATCGCTTCTCGGTCCCCTGCGGGGGCAGCTGGCACAGCGCTTGGGACCGCTCCTCCTAGGGGGGGGTAGTTCGCCTGCTGCCCGCCCCCCCCGCTGGCGCTGTGCAACACCTGAATGCTCCCCGCCCCCCCCAAAACCTCGGTCATCCGCCTCTGCGCCGCCTGCTTTTTTCTTTGGTGTCTCGACGCCCCTGGAAGAGGTGGAAAATACTCCGGGTCGTTTGTCGCTGTGGGGTGCAAACCCCCCCACCTCCCCACGTTCAGAGCAGCCGTCTGCGCCGCGCCCCCCCGGGCAAGGCCTGGGAATTGCTCCCGCCCACTTGGGCTCCGCTCGATGCGCATGTTCTGCATTTGGGACTCAGCCAAGGCGACTGATTCACGGGTGGCTACTTCGATCATGTTGGTCTCCTGGCTGTTTCGAATCGCCGCTTGTTCTTGCGCCGCTTCGAGGACTCGCACGTTGCCCCGATTCTCAGGAGGGAGGCGGCCGCGCTGCCGACCTGCGAAGGAGCGTTTGCAAGAACTTTCAGGTGTTGCATTCGAGGAGCGTTTGCAAGAACCTTAAGGTGTTACATTCGGAAAAAGTCGTAAATTCCTTTCCACTATTCCTAAAAACGGAAGGGGTACCAATCTTGCTTCCCCGACAACAGGTGTGAAACAGACAAAAATCGGTCCTAAACATGTCGCGACCACTTCCTTCAACGACCCAAAGATCAAACTTCTGAGAATGCAGTCACGACCCTTTCTTTGTGTTAACAAAGGGCAACATTCGACTCGAGCGAATGCCTAAAAAGCACCAAAATTCTTAGAGATGTTTGTCTCCAACAAGCTACCATGCGGATGAAAAGTGCTTTGAACACTTGGAAAGAACGGCAAAAGCTCACCAGGCTCCCTCTCCGACTCCCCCCGCCCTGGCCGGGTGTACTGTATGTTGATCGGTATTTGCAGCGCTTCTCGCCGCTGGGACCGAGACATGTTTCCCCCATGGGCCTGAGCATTATGCCGCTGCAAAGCAGAAAGGCGACTGATTCTTGCGTCCCCTTGACAAAGGGCAGCAATATTCACACAAAACGTTCTTCACAAAACGCATCGCCAGCTAGCTGTTACTCCATCATGCGGTCAACAGCTGCCAGACCCAAAGCTAGCTTTTACTCCATCATACGGTCAACAGCTGCCATACCCAAACGCCTTAACATTCACTCAATAGATCCATCTTTTGACCTCATATTTGGTTTTCCTTACCAACGCAACTACTTCTTCCACTTAGATGAAATGAAAGGTCCAAGACCGGAATGTGTCCCTCACCTTCAATTCGCTCTCGGAAACAAAGACTACGAACTTCTTCTGTAGGCAGTCGGGGTGCTCGCACAGGGAGTGTGTTATTCGAAAGTGGTTCTGCACATGCAAGAATCAGGGAAGATGTTTGAGGCTAGGCAGGCAAGCAGCTGAGAAAACGATAAGAGGTAAATAAGTAAAAGAGGTAAATAGTAACCGATGAGAGTTGGCATCCTGCAATCCTGAAGTAGAGCCCAACTTATTTGCAGGCGACCACATTGGCGGAGGTTTTAAAAAACTGTAATTGACTGCCTCATGCATCAACAGGTCTGAACGATTGATACTGACCAGCGCCACTGAGTCAAACAGCACAGTCAGCCCCTCCTGGCCGTGCATTCACATCATTGCAACCCTTTGCAAGCCAATGTTAAGTTAAAGCCCTGCGTGGCTTTCACGACAAGACCTTTCATGAACACCTTCTAAAGGCCAGCCCTCACCTCTAGATCTGGATAGTCCCTGTAGTACTCAAACACATCCGGTCGCGCCCTGTGAAGAGTAGTAGACAGCATGAGCATAGATGCTGGGCATCCAAGTCAAAGAGCAACAACAAGAGAAACTTCCACTCTTTTTCTACTGTAATCATCGTTAAGGTCCACGCCAAACGGAGGAACGACACCTGTCCTACACCTGGCGGACACAGCGGTGAAGCATTAAAGAATGGAAGTGACGTTTTTCAATACATGCTCCTATTGAGTCAGAAGGAGAAGGAAACAAACGGTCCCCTTTCCGCGGGCAATTGCAACACAAGCCAAATGAGTTATTGCTCTAATGCAATCTAACTTTGGTTTCTTCTCCATGCCTAGGAAAGGTCGAGCAAGTCCGCATCAGACGTATCCTTCCAAAACGTTTCGGCGTTGCTTCTGAGGGTCATGAACGTAGTAATGGCCTCTCCCTCAATTGCAGATCCATTGCTTCTATCACCACCACCAATCCAACGCATCCAAAAACTGACCATCCCCCTACCCAGAATAACTGCACCTTTCAAACCCGGGAACAGCAGTGCACTCCAAAGCGTAGCCCTACCTTTGACAGAGGTGGCACGTGTAATGCTCCCCATTCATATGCTGATACAGCTCCGCTTCTCCATACAGCCTCCGGTTGCAAAACTTGCAGAGCGGATGCCCCTGGAAACCCCCCCGCTCCTCGGCATTTCCATCGACCTCTGGGCACGCTCGGACTTGGTGCCGCTCTAGTTGCTGGCGCGTGTACAGGTGCTGTTCACTGAGGAACACCTGGCACACGAATTAAGCAGATGAGAGGTTACTTCTATAAGTTCAGACACTCAGTAACTTTTTGTGAGAGGGCAACTTTTCCCAACATGCGTCAATGCAATCAGGAGCAAAATCCTACTAAGATAGCGACAACAAATCACCAGGTTGATAACAAACAAGCTGCGTCAATAAGGATAAGCCTGCAACGTAAGTATGAAGACAGGTCGCACATAACAAGTCACATTCCAATGTGTATATACTGCAATCGCCATTACAACTGATCAACCACACGGCCTTCAAACCACGATGTGAAAGCAGCTCTTCTTGTCCGCCACTCCACAAAACAGCCTCTATGGAAACTTTAGGGACACCTTGGGAGGGAGAAAGAAGCTCCATTGTACTTTGCAGCATTGCAGATATTGAGTTTCTGACCATATCAGACACAGAGCATCATACCACTGCGTCAAACAAGAATCCAGATGTCCGTTCTGCGCGTTAAACACAGCTTCCTGAATGCTACACATATGAAGCACCAACAAGGCCGCGCGACCAGCAGCAAATGCGCCTGCCCTTCTTTGCCAGCTTTTCTGCTGGACCTCAGTAAGTTGTATGTTTTAGGGTTTGCAAAGTGCAAGCGAAATCCTCACCTTTCTTCCTTCCAGACACAGCTCGCACATCACCAGCTTGTGGATCCCAGACAGATGCTGCTTCAGCCGCTCAATGTCCCTAAAAACAGTATCCGGTGGCACGGAACCCCGGGGCAGGGGCTTCCCCGTCTCTCCTGCTTGGACGCATACGCTACATGATAGCCGGCAGAGCGCCTTGATTGTCTTGAAGTGGTCTTGATCATCAAAGTAAGCGTTGAGGAGATCGTCGTACCAAAGGTCTCCGCCCTTGCTCTTGTCCCGCGCAGGAAGGGCGGCAAAGTCGACTGAGGCGGTGTATTCGCCCAGAGCCTGCAGAAGTATGATCCTCGTTGTTTTGGTGGACAATCTAAAAGAGGACACGAACAATCGTTGACTAGTGCATGCATCGTTCTAGAGCCACATGCCCTTTCGCAGATTGAGCGGCAGCGGATACCCCTTCAGATCTGGTAATGGTGCCACAAGGGAATCAAACTGAGAGATCCTTCAAAAAATTTGGGTCTCAGAGCATATCATCGCTTGAAGGCTGGGCACAGAACCCTAGAACAGGATGACCTATCCTTGGCTCTCAAGCTGGAACCAAGCAAAGCGCATGCCATGCTCACATACCAAACCTTTAGGTACTCTGCATGCGCTGATCAGACTGAGCCATGATCTTTGCGCTTACCTTTGTGACAAAGACTGCTGGGCAGTCCTGCTTGCAGATGCAGCACTTGTTGTCCTTAAGGACAAAGCGCAAGCGGGCAATGCACGATGAACAGACATCCTTGTGGTCGCAAGCACCGTATGCAATCCACTCCAGGGGCTCAGCACAGATCACGCAACAGTCTTCCATTCTGTATTGCTGACAGACCCCTCAAAAGAGCACAGTAGAAGTGCTTGCGCGCTTATGGTATTGTCCACTTTCCCTTCTCCAGGCACCTCTAGCAGCCTATGCAGGCGCTCCTGAGCTGCGCAAGTGCAACAACTTGACGATTGTTGGCATTGAACTCGGCACAGCTGGCTCTACCAGAGGCCAGTCTCTGCACATGGTGCACTTTCTAGTCGGACCGGGAGAGAAGCCTGGATTTCGGTGGAAACTTTGACACGCGCCCGAGGAAAATTCGTGCCACACTTGGTTAGCAAGGATTGCGGTTACAAGCAGGTTAGATTCTAGAAGCGCGCGCGATACCTGAGTGGTCTCGTGCGGCTTAGTTAAGTTACAGTAGAACTGATTGCTCTAACTGAAGAACGCCGACCGGTCACAAATACACCTCGTCACACCGGAATATGTGGCTGTCTTCGACCGAAAGTCAATCTGCATCATGCACGTCATTTCCCCGAGATGTACGGAACTGTCAACTCGTCCTGCCTGACCTGACGTCAGCTGAGTATTCTGGGTCAAACAAACCGAAAAAGAATTGCCCCGATAACCCTGCACAAATAGTGGGGATGGACAGAAGGTTTTCTCAAACAGTATTCGCCACGTCAGCGAGCATCTTACAGTGACGAGAGCAATGGCGTCAATATGACGCTCATCAGAGTCAGGGAGCCAGGGGACGGCCCGCCGCCGGGCGCTCAGGCTTCTTCCCCAAAACTTTATGGGCTGCGCAAAAAATTCTAGATAAAGGAAGGGCGCCAAGCTGGCTAGGTAGCCTGCAGCAGGCTGGCCGCCTGCAGCTGCTTCATAGGAGCATCAATGTGCCCTGGGAACCCCATATCATCAGCTTTTTCTGACGAACTCAGCTTAGGGGTAGCCACATTCCATGTAGGTAGAGCTGAGCTCTAACAATGTCACCTGCATCGCTGCAAAAGGAAATGCTGTCTTACGCCATCTGACACTGATATCAAAAGCTGACCTTTGTCAAGGTGGGGTGAGCTGGACCCTCCAAGAGGTTTTTCCAGCATTTGAGCACTTCTACCAGGAGGATATTAAACTTGGAGGTTGAGTTTCCGGCTGCTGGTCGCCCCTAGATCGAGATTGGAAGCCTTCTCAAGTCACCCAAGTGTCATCATTGAGTGTAGTCGTGTCTTTCGATTCTGGAGGAAAGTGCACGGCGAGTGACTCCAAGAGCGAACTTACGGTTCCTCTCACCTACATTGCAAACAGCAGGTCACGGTCTATGGTGGTGCATTATCCGAGCGCAGAATCTCTCTATCAGGTATAGATCTAATTTAAGTCTGGTCCTGTCTTGTTGAGTCACACCATCGATGGCTAGCAAATCAACGATGGAGGTGCGAGCTTCACGGAAGGCTTTGCTCATCTCGATTGCAGTCTGCAACACCTGGATGTGCGTCCAGGGGTACTCCTCTGATGGTGAGCATTCATCCTAGCAAAGTGTACATCGCAAGTTGATCAAGTGCTCGATTTAGAGTTGAAAGCGTACTCTATCATGTACCAAAAGTGGTGCTCTTTTGAGTGCAACATGTCGTGAGAATACCCAATTGCCTTACTATATTTAATGGCAGCTGCAATCCTATTGTGTGGCCTGGAAAGCCGTGACTTTTGGGGCGCTTCCCCTCGCGCCAGTTTTCTATCATTCGCCCCCAATTGACTCAGGCTGCAATGGACCGCTCAGGACAGCTGTAAGGTCTCTACTAAGACGATCAGGGAGATTCAGAAAACCAAGTCTGGCAAAACCAGCCTTGTTCTCACAGGGGCAAGAAAGAAGTGGCTTATTTAAAGGTGCACTCCCTCTCAAGCCAGTGCTTCTACAAATTCCTTAGTAGAACAGCGCTCCCCTCTGAGTTTCTTACAGGAGTTCAACCCCGAGTGCAGAAAGTTGTTGCAGTCTCAACTTTTGCACTTTGACATACTTAATTTTGCAGTCAAGTGCTTGCATTGACTGGATCAATGTTTGAGGCTTAAACATGTGCTCAAAGTAACCCCAAGCTGTTTCTTTTAAGCAAACCAGAGCTGGCGGAGATGACTTCCAGTGCAGAGTTCTCCCCGTATCGCTCTATTTGACCAGATCCGGACATTGAGCTTGGGGACTGGTCTTGGGACCTTGCATCAGTTGTTTCCACCTTCGTTCCCGAAACAATGCGGAGAGTGATTACACAAATAGAGCAAGCTATAAAGCGTGGTCTCTCTCATCTGCAGTGGACGCTCTCTTAGAGGTGAAGGATGCGATGGGAGGACCGTCGAGAGCTTTTGTTTCTTGGGATCCTGACACGGATCCTTGCAATACAACGTGGTTGGGAGTGAGGTGCACAAGAGACCGAGTCACCAGCCTGTGAGTCTTCCCTCTCTTGCACCGAATCTCAGGGTCTGCATCAACCAGAGTTTTCCCTATCCCCAGCCCTTCTATGTCGTGACCAATTATGAGGAAGTACCGTACTCTCTGCTTTAAGTCCAATCCCAGGACCTACCTTGCGAATCTCGTCATTGTGCTGTACTTGGTGCAGCCTCCTCTTGAGTCTGCATTAGTCACAGACCATCTTAATGTGCGTTGAGATGACGCTACATACGGGATTGAAGATGGTTATAGTTGCTGCCAAACCATAGCATAATCTTCCACCCTTTGAAAGTGTCGATCGGTATACTTGAAGAGAAGACCCCGAGCTTCACTTTCGTATATGACACCCTACATTCAGATTTTTCGAAATTGTCCACTCGCAGGCTCGCTTTGGGGGACCCCTTGTCGCTCTGCCGTTACAACTACCTCACTCACGACTAAGCTGATCCCCCAGACTTTATACCGCTGAGAAGACTTTGCTGCCATCACTCTCGACTCTCTGTCATCACTGCCAGCTTGCTGACGTCAGCAACGCTTTTTCTGCAGGGTTCTTGATAACCAGACCCTGGACGGCACGGTGTCGCCGTCCATTGCAGCACTCACAGAGCTCACCACTCTAGTTCTCAACTACAATCGGCTTGGCGGCGTGGTTCCCGACATGTTTGGAAACATGACCAACCTGCGATTTCTGTAAGTTGTCTTGCCTTTCCGTAGCCGCTTGAGGTCGCAGGATCGACATGTCCTAGAATCATTAGGCTTTGAGGCTTTTGAGGTCCGCCCCATGATTGAAAGCTCGGAGGTTGGTCAAGAAACATCCCTGAACACACGTTCAGCAGCCAGTCTGCGGTAATGTGAACCGCTGCTCTTCAACACTCTGGAATCCGTGAAAGCTTAGTTCTGAGGTGGGAAAGTCGGATCAGCGTGTTTTATGTTGAAATGTGGCAAGATATCAACGCCCTTATTCTGCTTCTGCTCATCCGTTTGGTGCTTTGCGTATTCCTTACTGCTGAAGCTCTCCCTGGTCTGGGTTGGAGGCAGTTCTGGAATCACAACAAAGATGTCATCTCACTTTCGTGCCGATGCAGGGACCTTTCTCAGAACCGATTTGGGGGCCGCATTCCGCCTAGCCTCGGAAACGCCTCCAATCTTATAGCGATGTGAGCCTCAAAATTTCCCGCCGTTCTCTGTTGCGAATTCTTTTGCTCCAGGTTTCCGGCTTTCAGGGGTTAGGGTTTCAGAGCCCCAGAAACTATGACATTCTGTACTGTTGGAATTCAGCACTTCAAACGGAGCACCCCCCCGTCAGAGACAGTCTCCCTAGCGGTGCTTTCAGACCCAAGGTGCATTTCTGATCGCTTCGAAAAGACGACAGGAGATGACGAAAATCGTCACAGGGGCCGTGTCTCGAGTCTGTAATATAGACCTGTAATCATCCATCTTCTCGTTGACTAGACGCCTTCGAAGCAGTTCCAAGAATGTTTCACAGAGTTGTGTAGCACAAAGCAGGGTTGAGCTCGAGGATAGCTTGCTTATCCGATCTTCCTGTCAGCTGTCCAAAAACTCGGGTAAGAATATCATAAGCGGAAGCGGAAGGCGCATACCTTAGCCGTAGATTAAACCATTATCTGCTTCGTGCCCGAGATACGGCAAGTCCACCTTTAAGAGCCATAGATTCTCCGCGCCACATTGGCTCCCAACTTCACTGAGCACCTAAAAAGGAATATGCTTGGGAAGATTCTTCGGAAGCGCTTCGTTGACGGATTCCGCTCTCGCAGCCGTAGAACACTGTGATAAACCAACCAGAGCGTCTCGACGCCGTTCTAGAGGAAGATGATACACGGAAACAAGATTAACCAGAGCATCCCAACGTCGTTCTAGAGAACAGACTGCACGAGAACATGTTTACCAAGCGCTTTTGCTGACGACATCCGCTTCCCTTTCGCAGCGTGTTGAGCTCCAACAACTTCAACCAGAGCATCCCGACGTCGTTTGCCAGCCTGACGAAGCTGCAGTCGCTGAATGTGTCCAGTAACGATCTGCACGGAGCGTTTTTCGCACCGCTAGTCACACTGCCAGCTGTTCGAATACTGTGAGTTGCGTGTCGCTGCGTCCCAACAAAGGTGGTTGTCGAGATACTATGCGCCGGGGCCCTCGCTTGCGACGCGAATCTTTTAAAATCGTCGGGTTTCGACTAATTCGCTCGGAATCGCGCCGTTATGCCGTTCGGGAACGCGGAAGGTGGGAAGATTGTACACCGAACGCTGCCCTCTAAAATCGCGACGCGGGTTTGAACGTCAGCGGCTTCCACTCGACGGCCTTTTGGTTCCTTAAAAAACCAAATGTTGTCTTTTTTACCCGTCACGCGACATCTGGGCGTTAGCACCGGAAGCATGACGTCAGGCGTGACGGGTCAGAAAGTGAATCCAATTGCACAGTGGACGAAGCAGAACAGTGACGTTGCCGTTTGTGTGCAGGGACTTATCCACAAACTCCATCAACGGAACCCTCCCAAACGTCAACGTCTCTTCGAGCCTAACTCTCCTGTAAGCCCCTTCGCCGTCCTTTTTTGCCTCCCTGTGAATTGGCACTTCGAGCGAGTTCGACCCGGTTTTCGTAAAGCATATATGTCCATTGCTTCATGTGAATTGAACCTTCGACCCGGTTTGAATGACACACAATAGTTCGTCTGAAGGTAGTATGGCCCCTACATTCAGGCGCCATATCGGCATCACAGAGTCCGGCTAGCTTCACCTAATGGGCGACTCCGAAGAGCAGAACACCACCTGCATGTCGCCCAAACACTGACATCTCCTCCAGCAGTCATTGGGGAAAGCGCTCCCCCAGACATTGCGACGACTCCCTCCTTTGCTTTGTCTCGATCTAGTTTCGAGCCGTCCTGTTCTATGCGCAGGAACGTGGAAAATAACCGACTAAGCGGGACGATCCCACGGGCTTATGTGTCCGACGGTCTCACCCTCCGGTAAGTCGCAGCGCAAACGCTCGCTCTCTCGGTGCCTGGCTGCTGTGCGTCACCACTGTCATTCGCTGCGCCTGGCGCTCTTTAAGATTGTAAGTTTGTCTTTGTCGATTTGCCTGTGACTCAATTTCCGAAGTCTGAAGGCCACTGGTCTATGGAACTCAAGAAGGATAACAATAAGCTCCGACCACTGAAAACCTTAACCCAAAAAAGATACCTTCTCCGCACCCCTGCCTCCCCTAACCACCAACCTAACCAGACCCGTCCCAGTGCGGTGACCTCATTGTCGTCTTGACTTATTCTACTTCTTTTAGAGTTTGATTACTGGTCAGTCTCCAGCACATTATCCTGAACTCAAGGTTGGTCTTATAAGGACTCCAGATAATTTAGCACTGAAGCCTCTGTTTTCGAACCTTTTTGTTTGCTGAGGCACTGGCTACGCTACCTTTCTTCCTCAGCCCCCCCAAACACTATTTGACAAAGGAGACAGCCAGAGGTTCGTCCGGGGCGTGCTTGGATGGAAAAAGTATCTTACCACAAAACTCGCTCGTGAATCTCAGCCCGGATTGGAGAGTGCAGTTCTGCAACTCTGGTGTTCGATCATATGGTGGTCATTAAGTTCACCGCTTCTTTTCAAGTCGAGACACAGCCAGGTTGAGCAATCTTCGTGCCCGGGTGACGGGTGGGAATAGCTTGGGGTGTACACTTCGGTTCTTTCCTTGGGCTTTGGGTGGAGTTGCAACAAATCTGATGAAATTCTCTACCTTACCTTCCGATTTAATCATAGCCCATCCGAGCTGCTTGTTTCTTAGATGGAGTGGAACCAAACGGGTAAATCTACTTCTAGGCTTTTGGTTCGATTCAGTACGTCCCTGTGGTCTCAGTTTGGTATCTAACATGGCTCAGCTCAACCTGAATTTGAGACTTCTTTCCCGTCGCCCCTGCTGCAGTTTCTTTGGCTTTAATTGACTATCAACGCTTTCCGCAAACCACTGACAGCCGTAGCTTGTTGTGTAAGCAACATTTTGGGTTACAGCCAGGTCAAACTGAAACCTTTAAAGACCTTGATTAAAGAAGAAGAAACCTGCCGCAGTTTCTCTGGCAACTCCAACCTGCGCCTCCCAGCCAGCCTCGCCCCAGCTCCTGCCCCCGTTCCAAAACCCCCGCCGCCGCCGCCACCAGAGGTTGCCACGTCACCAGCGCCCGAAAGTTCCACGTCACCAGCGCCCGCTCCTCAGCCGCCGGCTGTCAGCATTCCTGCAGCCACTCCCCCGATAGTGACGGCGACGCCTAAACCCGCGGTTACGTTAAACCCGACGGTTAACTCGGTGGTTGCTACCCCGCAGTCGGCGAACCAGAGCTCGACAGCTGGCAAAGGTGAGGGTTCAACCTGGGTGACATATCTTGGCTTCGGGTCGTTTTATGCGCTGGGGCAGTGTGCCAAGTCAAGTTTGAAGTTGTGAAGGTGCAGAGGATGCGGAAGGGCGGTTAATGTCAAGTTTCTTACATACTTGCTAAGAGCGTTGCCTTACAGCATACCGGTAAGGAGATGCTTTGTTGAACTCGAACCGGCTAATAAAATGTTTTAATTGTTGTCGTTGTGTCCAGACGGCGGGGGCTCCAACACCGGCGTCATCGTCGGGTCTTCGGTAGGAGTGGCGTTGGCGGCCGGTGTCATTGTGGCGGCTCTGCTTGCGCTTCTGGCGCTCAGAAGGCGGCGCCGCGCAGGCGCGGAGTCCGCGGCCTACTTGCCCACGACGACAAAAGGTGAGCAACCGCCAACGCTCTTCTCTTTGTACACCTTGGGATCTATATTGACTGTACGCCTTGAGGTTTGCGTGATCGGGAGGATTTTTGGGTTAGGGTGCGCGAGCTCGGAAACCTTCGGTACAGTTCCTTTCGGCGCACTAGCAGGGGATGTGGTTCCACACAGCTTGCGACGGCGCATATGCCTCAAGCCCGTCCGGCTCAGCTTCGCATCTGCAAACGCTCCAGCGTACGGCCTGCATATTCTTACGAAGGGTTCCGGCATTAGCATGTCTACACATGAGTTTTAAGAGGCCATGTGCGGGTAAATCCTACCGGGGTCACGTATCCGGAGGCACTTCCTATACGACGTTTCCATGCTGCCCGCAGCGCATCTCCTGCAGACCCTCGACCAGTGCGGAAGAAACTGTGCGAGATGCTTGTCATACCACCCCTTCATTTCCCTTTCATCTCTCTGTCCTAGAGGGGTATTCACATTGGTCCCGTGCGCTACCTTGCAGACACGTGGCAGCCGTTTCCGGACACGAGGCCGGTGACCCGGGGCTACGGGGGCGCTCGGATCTATCCGCTGCCGATGCTCATGCGAGGAACGCACGGCTTTGCAGATTCACAGCAGGTACGGGGCTCCTCTTTCTTCTCGCAGATCCTACGCGATGCTATCATGGTGTTAAGCATGAATGTATTCGAATCCAAGCCTTTAGAGTGCTTTCCTGCTGCTTTCCTACTGCTTCGATTCCTCTCTTCCAAACTTTCACAAAGTTCTTCCGTCGCATCAAAGTATGGGCATATCCGGATGTGTTTGCGTGCGTTCTGAGGATTCTTGCACCTTTGAAATCATAGGTTCTCGCGGTTGGTTTTGCGTGCCCCCTTTCCCCCTTTTTTTCGTGGTCTAGTTCCAGACGCGGGGTCTCCGGGACCCTACAAAGAATGCAGGTACTCTCAGTCGCCCTTCCTTATAAACGACCCCTGTCTCAAGACAAAAGCTTGTCTGCCGAGTGCCTCTTCCATATATAGAAAGCATTTCCCTCCTTTTCTTCCCAGGTCGGAACCAGTCCCGGCAACAAAGTATACCTCGCCACGCTGCCAGAGAGCGATCCACTGCTCGTCAAACGGAGGGATCCCGCAATCGCGGGCTTCCAGTCCAAGTCCGAGTTCGAGAAAGAGGTCGAGGAGCTGGGCCGTCTGAACCACCGGAACCTGGTCAGTATGTTACCCAGCTTTTTGGCCCACTTTTGTCCGGTGCCTCCGCGTGAGAATTGATGCAGGAGGATGCAAATCTCTCCACTTAGAGACTCTCGCCTCAATTGTTACAGGACTTCATTCTTGTGACATATATATCGGACGCCTCTCCAATTGTTTTGGCTTCACAACATTGATGTCTCTTTGCTTTTGACGTTCTTCTGAGCAAAGCCTTTGTGTAGACGGTCACTTAATTTGCCGTCGCAGCTTCTTTCTGATGTTCCCGCCAGTACGTTTTTCCCATTCCAGAGAACAGATAAGCTATTAACGCCGAAGATAAAATGCTACCCGTGTCCGGGCCCTTTTGTGACCTCTCGGCGCCTCTTTCCAGGTCCCCCTCGCGGGCTGCTGCGACGACGACAAGGAGCGCATCCTCATCTTCGCGGCCCCAGCCACCACCACTCTCCGCGACCACCTCCGCCCCGACAGTGTAAACACCCCCGCCCAGTCCCCTGACTGGGCCGCACGCCTTGAGATCGCTTCGGGCATCGTGGGCGCCCTCGCCTATTTACACTCCAAATCCTCCCCCGAGCGCTTATACGAGGAGCTCGCGTCCACGTCCGTGATCCTGGACGATAGCTTATGGCCAAGGCTGGCAGATTTCCACCTCGAGGGGGGTGCGGATCCGGAAAGCCCACTGTCGAGCAGCGGGCGTAGCTTGCCGCGTACTCCTTCGGGGGGGCGCCGGCAAGGCGGTTCTGATGGGGGGTGTTCCGGGGGACCGAAATCTGTTCACGCCGACGTGTACAATTTCGGAATGATCTTGCTGGAGCTGCTGGCGGGCCGGCCGCTCTTTTTGGCGGGCGTTCCTGTGGACAAGCGGAATCTCGCGAGCTGGGTGAGGGATCCCCCAAGTTCACAAAGGGTCCAGGTTTCAGTCCTTTGAGTGATATTGTCACCCGAAAACGGGAAGCTCCAAAGCATTCTCTGGAGGAATCTGAATACGACAGGCTCCGCCGGCGACCGGGTCCAACTTGCCCCCGCCGATAGGAGGCTTTCAGGAGGAATGTTATGACGTGTATCGTTTTTTGTGTTGTTCATATTGGCTTGTTCTTTCAGCAATTCAAAATGCCTGCGAACTGACTGGTCCATACGGGCGCCGGCATCAATCGCAGATGTGTCTCCTAGCCAGATCTTCGGACTTCAAAAGGCTGCAGTCTAGAACCCCATTGAGCGTCTACGCGGATAAGTGTTGAAAGCATGCAAAGTAGGGGGATTGAAAACCCTGTGAATGGGCACATCGCTACCGCCGCTCAAACGTAGCTTCGCTTTCGCAGGTCCCTCCGTTGCTGAGCGTGCGGGATTACGACTCGTTTCTCGACCCACAACTCGCGGGCGACTGCACGGAGCTCTCCCTCTCGGGCCTCTGCGATCTGGCGCAGGACTGCATCTCCGACCAAGAGATGGTCCGCCCATCGCTTCCCGAAATCCAGCGGCGGCTTGCGCGGTGCGTGAGCCTCCAGAACCGGAACGACCGGACGGAAAGCGGATTCCGGCCATCGCCCCGGGTGGGATTCTCGAAAGAGAAGGGGTGGGAAGAGGAGGATGAGTACGAAGTGCGAGATTTGCCCGACGGTGTGCCGATCGGACAGGGGCTTGGGCGAGCGGCTTGGGACGCGGTGGGGCCTTCGTCGGGCGGGACGAGCGATGCAGGGTCAACGCGGTGACGTTCCTATAGGATGCAATATCTGGTTGTTCAGGCGGTAGACGGCTGACAGACAACGTATCGAACAATTGGCAAAAGCACACAGTGGCAAAAGCATACTGGATTCGGGATAGTAGCGAGTGAACGAACGACGAAGGGCAGGGCTGGAGAAAGCCATGTATATTGTTGAATAAGTTATTCTGCAAGAAGCGTTTTTGCGGTAGAGTATCTGGAGCAGATTCCGGGTGTTGTGAGTCTATAACTTGGCCGGTGGGAGATGCTGATAGTGGTGCTTGACAGTACTGGCTGGTAGCTAACCTTAGAACCGGGTGTCCGTGCAGCAGATGTCCAGCAAGTTGCGAAGTCAAGACCTTCTCCGTTCAGAGTCGCTGCAATTTCTTTGTCATCATTCGATCTTGGCATCAGGACATCATATGACATTTACTGAGTCAGGACATTATAGGTATGTGATGGGACTTGAGCGCAGGTGCGGCTGTGCACCATCCGACATGGCCCCTTAAGTTTTCTTCGACTCCGACTGAGATATGCCTGAGACATTCAGAACGCCCGATCAGATACGCCCGGCTCATTGCAAGGATCCTCGGACGGTGTGTGTGCAGGACTTCTTAGATGAGGTTGCAGCAGGATTTAAGGAGGCTGCTAACATGTCGAGCTCTAGCTCTTTTCCCTGCATGGGCAATGGGCAAGCTCACATGAGGAACATGAATGCCAGCTTGCCATAATCTGCGACGGTGATGTTGAAACTTGAGACTGATGTGCGGCCTGAAAGCCGTAATTTTTGGAAAGCCTGTCGTTCAACACTGCATGCATTTAACATTACCATCGTGGCACAGCATGCACGTACCAGATTGACGACGCGGGCCGGGCTGCGGCCACTGTTGCACACTGCTGCCATGCAGCCGCCGCGCGCCATCAAGCCCTGCGCCGCGGCCGCGCCCGGGTGGCCGCACGCGCAGCCGCGGCAGGTCCGATATTGACTCGGACGGGTCAGGAAGGCCGTGCGCGCCTTGAGATCTGCGCCCACGATCCACCGGCAATCAGCTCTAGGCAAATCATCGACGGTCCGATTTGCTTTCATACCCAGCGAAGGTCGAACACCGCCATTGAAGTGGGGGATCATCCGCTTCACGTGAATGCATGGCAGAAGCCACGTCAGCAGGGAGATTCTGGGACTCTTTATCCGGACTGGGAAGCTTGAGCAGTGAGCACAGCTCAAGTGAGGGAGACCAAACCAGAGATGCATTAAGCACATCAGGAAGGGGGAGTCGTCTTCTCATAAGGCTCAGGAGGCGTCCTGAAGCATCCATTATCAACATGGCCAAGCGGAGCGTTCTCCTTGCAATCGATAAATCGAAGGTAAGACCCCGGCCGGTAGGACTTGCAAACAGGCCGCCAAGGGTTTCAGCTGGCCGACTTGCTTCTTTCTAGCTGCAGGGGATCCTGGCTCTTAGAGTTTTTCAAGTTGCAACTTTTTCCAGCTCCCATTTCAGCTGCATGAAAACATTGACACAATGTTTCAGGTCAAGCATTTATTGTCAAATGTGCTATGGATTGCTGCAACATGCATTGGTAGCTTGCACTGCCGCGAAATGAGAACCCTCTCTCTTCAGAAGGATTCCGACTAGAGCTTCTCAGTCTCACACTCCTTTTACTTGATGCGTCATATATGTCGGTGTAACTTGGCATTAACAGGAGGTCTGTAGCCCCCATCTCTGCAGAGCGCCTAGTAAGGTTCACTCTCTGAAACGTCAGAGGTTGCGCCTATTCACCATGCCTGTGCTTGTCTCCACCAATTCCCCGGTGTTTCGATGGCAAATCAGATGTTTCGATATGATCTCTTACACATCAATGAGGATCAGGATCTAAATCTGTGGAGACCTACAACAGAGAGAGTCAGCATGTAATGTTTGGTTAGCAACTTATGCAATACACCGCAGACTGGCACATGGAGAGTATGGAGATCCCTCATGTTACTTCCACAGAAAGGTCGTTTGCTGGCTGAAGCTCTGCAATTCTCAGTGCTTTCGTAAAAGAGCTGGTGCAAAGTTCAACTGCTTTCCACTCCTGCCAATTCCTTTGGAAAAACAACAGGCGTCAGCAAATCTTGTTCCCCCATGTAAGGAAGCGCGGTAGTCTGCCTGAGGCCCAGATGTTTTGCAACCCCCACTATTCAACCAGATACTGAACGTCTTTGTTCGGACTCAGGAAGCGGCATATGCCGTTGACTGGGCGCTGGAGAATCTTATCCGGCCAGATGATCAGGTCACGCTGCTGTATGTAGCAAAGTCTGGGGGTAAGCCTCGAAACTTGATAGGAATACATGAGAACGCCAGGAAGGATCAGTGCGCCTAGTGAGCTCTCCTGTTGCATCCTGTATATATTTACTCGCTAAGTTGGCCCTCATTGCTCTGATCGAGAACCGCTCTTTTAAAGCAGTCCTTATTTTGGGTGCTTGCACGAGCAGTCCTGCTTGGGTAGAGGAGAAAGTCGACAGCTGCTAGGTAAAAAAGCGTTTAAAGACTTGTTGGGTCTTCCTTTGCTTCTTCCCGCAAACATTCTACACAAGAACCCCTCACTAGCCAGCTTGTATTGGCTCTCGCAATTTTGTTTTCATTGGTTCCTTTACAGGGTGCATTGATCAGGAGTAGAGACTCTGTACATTGTTGTGCTTCTTCTCATAATGGTCTGGATTAGGGGCTTAGTCAGCTCTGTTCAGAGCTATGATTTCACTCACAATGTGGCGCTGAGAGAAAGAGGTCCTATTATCAAGAATGTGCCATTCACGGTCCCTATACCATCAGGTATCTGCCCAATGGATGAGCGCCTTCGTGCTGTTTTGCATGTCGTCGTTTTCTTCTCTTTTGCTTCCGTTGTTGAAGTACTTGTAGATTGAGGAGCACCTCTAAGCTTCCTCGGGCTTTGGAGAGCAGACCACAGAAGCTTCTCAGATGCAGAAAGATCACTTGCCCCAGTTCACAGTATCTCCTAATAAGGCGCATCATCTTTCGGATGCAAACATGACACATTTGCCAACCTCTGCTCTTCCTCAGGGCTGCTTCGATCCAGCTCCAGTAAGAAGGCTGCCGAGGGTGCCGCAGAGGGCAAATCTGGTCTAGACTTCCTGGACGAAGCCGAGAACAAATTGCGCCAGAATGAGGTAAGCATAAGCGTTTGCAGCCTTCCATAGATGTCGTGAGCAAATACACCGAACTTTCTGTTGTTCCAAAAGTCGCTGCGGTTGGTGTCGGTTTGCTTCGAGTCCCCTCCCGTTGGGAGCCTTGACATAGGGCAAAAGCACGCGGAGCGAAATTCGGCCGGTCTGCCAACAGAGTTTCATTTCTCGTCTGGAGTCTTTACGCTGCACTCGCTGACTACATTTTTGTCGACTGGTTGTTTTCACCGCCTGGTTTCCCTGGCCTCTAAGTGCAAATGCCTCATAATTCTGGGTGCCAGTGTCCACTTTTGCAGCGTCGTTAGGGGCAGCGTAAGAGTATGAAAGCTTGCATGTCTTGACTCTGCAAGTCTGGAAGAGGTTTGAGAACTCGGAGAGCTTGACAGTGGATGTGCTGAAGTTGAAAGAGTGAGCTAGCGGCATGGTCAGAAATGCAGTGAGAGGAACAATTGGGTAATCAGCACATAGCCAGCTTAACGCCTTGTCAGGGTCGTCCTCTTGAGCCTTCTGAAAGACAGCGACACCCTGCGAAGGCTTACCAAGCGGAGTTGAACCGTTTCGATGCTTTTGCAGGCGATTGAGGTGCATCGGATGGTAAGGAACGGAGACGCACGTGCCGAGATCGTGGCGGCCGCGGAGGAAATGAACGCGAGCATGCTCATCATGGGCAGCAGGGGGGCCACGCTGCTCAAAAAGTAAGGCTCCGAGCTTACTCGATTTTCTGATTCTCTGATCTTCTACTTGCTGATCAAGGAAGAAATGACAGAGCTCAGGTTTGACGAAAGAATTCGAAGGAGGTCCTTTGGCGGAAGAAGGCAAGCTCAGAGAAGGGCAGACATGAAAAACGGTTGTCGTTTAGCCCTCCACTTTTGTTCTAGAGGGCGAAAAGCTCGTCGAAAGCTGTTTGCTTAGTAAGAATGCCACCAAACGGGGTCATGACGTCATGAAGTCGTTTCCTCGATTGCACCGTACAGTTGGCCTCCGTGCCTTCCTTTTCAAAGCTGCTGCTGCTGCTTTCGCACTTTTTATTAAATGAGGCAAAAAGGTTCGCTCAAAATCTTCCCGATACTCCTTGCTAATGAAAGATACGAGAGACTCTTCGAATCCTCCAAATGGAAAGCCCTTGTTTTTCAAATGGTTGAATCGCACGGCAGAAGCTGACCGACTGTAGAATTTGCCACCAGCACGTTCGTACTTGCGCCGGACATTGTCCCCGGTTACACCTTATCTCTGCCCTTCGTGCCTGTCGTTGTGAACTCTGCTGCGAGTATCTTGAAATGCTGCATCTGTTCCCTCCGTTCTGCACCGACCTTGACAATCAACGTAGCTCCACTGCTGGATTATGAGGATGATGACCCCACTCCGTTTCGCCTACTATCTCGGGCGCCCGTGTCCGTCTTTGTGCGAGTCTCAGTCTGACCCCAGGTATCGGAGACAGGGCTTTCTGGCTGTACGTAATACTACTTTTTTAGATCGAGGCCAAGTAAGCCTCCTTTTGGTAATCTAAGCAAGTGAAAAGACTGTTTGGCGTCTTTACCCTGGAGAGGCCAGAGTCGCACACCCTGCAGCGCTGATTGTGACATCAAGAGGGCATTGATTTCAAGGGACTCTTTTCCCTTCAAGTCTTGAGACGGAAATACAAATCACAGCTAACCGTCAAATCTTGCCTCGGACGACCAGCTTTATTTTTGCGGGCCACTGCATTGGTCGCCGGAGGGGGAATTGGTCCTTGATACCTGTGGTCAACGGGTTGAAAGGAAGAGCTGACTCATAGCCGTTTTTCCGAATTGCAGGGCGCATCTCATTGGGAGCGTCAGCGACTACTGCACCGTGAATGCTCCCTGCCCCGTGACTGTAGTGAAGCCCAAAGCGTACAAGAACAAGGATGCAGCTTAGAGGGGGGGCGGTTGTTTCGACGCAGCAATGGACTGCCAAGGGGGTAGACTCTCAAATCGTGTCCGAGGATAGGAACGAATAATACATGGGCAATATAGGGGGCCCCGAACAAGAGGATGAGTCGTCATTCTGGAAAGAGAAGGCAACGAGCCTCACCTCAAGCGCACAGTCAACAGTACACCTAGATAAAAGAGTCGGGACTTGGCCCGCCTAACTTGAACCGTAATAAAGTGTCCTCCTGTACAAAGTTCAGTCTAGCTGGTGACCTTGTCTCGATCAGAGAAGGTGGGACGTCTTGGGAGGAATGTTTTTGTAGTCCCCTTGTAGCGAGTTAGTAAATTACCCTAGACGTTAGTACACAGGCGATGGTTGAGAACCCCCACGTTGGGGCCGATACTCAAAAGCAGTGTTTCATATATAGGGCAGCGATAAAAGTAATCGGTAGAGGGAAGACTTTGAGGTTGCGAGTTCAGAAGTCGCAAATTAAAGAAGCAACAAATTGAATGTAACACGTCATCTGGTTTCAGTTTGTGATGAGCTGAGATCAGCGAAAAGCATCAATCGGTGACCTTGCAACAAGGAGCGCGGCTGTGAAGAGAAGTGACTCGTCCCAACTCTTGCAATCAAGACGTCAACGAAACCCAGAAAGTTATCGGCCGATCTGAGCCGTCTGAAAGATGCTAGAATGATTTCAATGCGACGACTTTTCTGCCAGGTAAGAGTGCAGAAGAAAGCTCCCTACCACGTAGCCGACGCAGCTAGACTAGATACCGGTACAAACTAATCGAACACCATATCTTTCCAAAGGCTCCCTCGTTCGTTCCTCCCGCTCCGGGTCTGTCAAAAGAGTTCGGATACCTCTGCCCAATTGGTCGGATTCAAATTTCAAGTGCGTCAACTTAGGATCAGGGGAAATTGAAATATCTACATGTAGCCCACAGAACTACCGTACCTGCTCCACATCGGTTTCCACCCTGAATTGTATCAAGAATCAGCCCTCCCGTGCTAGGCAGTGCATGGAGCTTTGCCAGACGGCCCTTGCAAACTTTTAGAAGCTGTTGATTTGAATCTGGAGACAAGCGGACGGTCTTTCCTTGCTATCGCCGGGCCACCGTCCAACTCCTCAAATGTGACAGATCGGACGGTGTCAATCGCCTTCGTTGAGTTCCAAGGCAAAAGGCTCGGCCTTCTGATTACAACAAGAGGCCGAAATTCAAGGCCGAGTTGCACTCTTCAATTGGCTCTGATAAAGAAGTCTTAACAAAAGGAACGGCTGTGTCAGCTTTGGGCCACCGCAGCATATGATTTCAATTTAGGTAAAGTAAGCTTTAGGTAAAGTAAGCCAAGCAGCCTGGGACGGGTGGGGTTAGGGTGGGGGTTAGGGTGGGTCCGGGTGCGGAGCCGGTGATTTTGAGGGTTAGGTTTTTTGTGTTAGGCTCGGAGCTTACTATACCTAGAGCTTACTTAACCCAAATTGAAGAGACATCACCGCAGCGAGTATGCTGACCGCCTGTGCAACGATTTCATCAACTTATCGTTCGAGCGATTCGTCGATGCTTACATAGCCTTGGGAGGCACAGCATTCACGCACATTTCTGCTGAGCACTTTCATGGCGCGCTTGACCTAATCCTTATTCTAGAGTACAAGAGTAGCTTCGGACTCGGCGCTTAAGTGTAGATGCAGATGCGCAAGTGCTGAAAGATTATACGAAGAGCAGGCAGCCCCTTCCAGGGGCTTCTGCTTGCTTTGATACGAGAAATTTGGTGCTAGCGGTAGATGACGAAGGCGGATTTTAAGATCTCTATCTTTGGACCCTATCTTACGAACTTGAATGTGGCTGTTCTAGACTCCAGGATTTTGTGACGTCTCTGGGACCTGACAGAAATGAAGCAGCTGTTGCTGAGCAGGGAAGGAAAGCGTGTAAGAGAAGATGGCCGAGACCCCTTCAGAAGACCATCCCCTTTCGAATCTATGCCTCTTGATATTATCTGCAACATTCTATGTAGAGGATTTGATTTGAAGGAGCTTTTGTGCATTGAAACTGTTTGTAAGCTGATGCGGAGAGCAAGCAACGAAGTGAGCAGTCTGAAGATTGACACAGGCTGCCTAAACTGTGGTTCGGGAAGAGGGTTTCTCATGTCCAGTCTGGAGTTTAGCTTGCAGAATCGCAAATTTTCTCAATTGAGAAGCATAGTGTTTAAAGGAACTCCAAAATACTGTCGGCAGTGCAGCTCTTGGAATCATTTGCGAAGGGACGACGTTGAGATTCAAGGGATTCGAAACATGAGCAGAAAACTTGCAGATGCGCTCTTCCGCTACGTTTGATCCGCAGAGGCAAACCTCCTTGAGTTTCAATACAGGGATTCCTTAGGACCCGATCTGCATACTATCTTTAACGTCCTGTCCTTCTGCAAATGTCTGGAAACGCTCGAGATCAACGCGCAGTACGGAGACGCAACAATCAGCACAAGGGCTTCTACTGCGTCTATTCCAAGCCTTCAGGTGCTGAAGATCATCAGCCGGGGAACCTCTTATGATCTTCTGACCACAATCATAGCTGGCTGTCAAAATCTCCGGGAGTTGAAGCTTCTCTGCTCTTGCAACGACGGCGGTGAACGCACTCTGATTTTGAAGCTCGAGCACTTACAAAGGCTGACACTACGACTCGATGAACAGCTGAGCTTTGATCTGGTTTCCGGCGAACAACTTCAGTTCGTCAAATGCACTAGAGAAGAGTGTGAACTACCAGAGATGCCTCAGATAGTCATCAGGTGCCGGTGCCCTAAGCTCGTCGACTTGCATCTGGAGAACCTCATCTGGTTGGAGAGCTTGCAGATACTTGAGACAGCTCCAAATGCACGCAATCTGACCTTCGTAGAAGAGTTTTACTGGGGAACACCTGAAGAGGGGTTGCAAACACGGCTAGACGTTCTGGTCGGAAGACTTTCTTCCTCAAACAAGCATCTTGCGACGTTGCGGACAGGGCCTGGGATTCTTTTCCACCCTCTGCCGCAGAATCTATCGGAAGGGCCAAAACTGGAGAAGCTGATTGAGTGGCTCGTGGTTGATAAGATGGCCTCTTATGATTTTCCCGAACAGAGGAGGCAGTTTGAGTACATGCTAAAGAGCAGTCCTTCTTTGGAGAAGCTAACGCTGAGGGTGGACCTTTTCGGCGGAGAGGACATCATCGACGCCTCACAGTGGACCGAGCTTTTGACGATCTTTCTGGCACTTCAAAGAGACTTTGGAAAGGTTGAGCTTGGTATGAAGCTCGAACGTCGTTAACGACCGGCAAAGCAGCTACCATGGTGAACCTTAATTGTTACCAGCAATAAACTGTTATATTCCAGCATTGTATGTTTGGATATAATAGGAATTTCATCGCATGCAAGGTTAGTACGTACGGGCCGACTCCCGCTAGACACTATTGCGCAGTCGAGTCCGGTATGTCAGTACGTACGACGTCCGTCTTTGAAATGATCATGCCAAAGCGACCTTACGTAGAGCTGTTCAGCCGCCTCCACCGTTTCCGTAAGGTGGGCCCTTGTCGCCCATGCAATGCACGATAGACAAGCTAGCAGCTAGCTAGAGGAAACATAATGGTGCGGTATTGCAATGCATTGCGGCATGATCCGACAGAGCTCAGGCTAGGTTGCAACTTGCTAGGTCTGATTTGTCGGAAGATGGTTCGCTACCGTACAATACATTAGGAACATGTCCACGCCACATAGCTGGCATTCAAGATGCCCTCGTTCCTGCACACCGCGCCACCGTGCCTTTGATAGGCACGTGCTTGAAGAAGCAGTGTCCATGCACGCCAAAGCGGGTACAACTCAGTAAACATCTTAGAATGGACGCGTAATGATCCATGCATTTGATGTGCTCGATCGTATGTTAGAAAGCCTTCATGTGCACACGATTGAAGCCTCAGTGCACTGCACTACCGTCCAGGAATTACGAGTCAGTGAGTTCCGAAGGCAACGTCCACCCCACGTCACGACCACAGCATACTAAGATCTGGGACACACGTTTTGAATTCGGAGAGCAACTGCACGAGCTCGATAAACGTCCGGTCATCGGCTGTTAAGTCAACCCAGATACTTGTAAAGGATGAGGCGCGCGTATCTCATACGGGTGATGCAAAAACGACACGTCCGGGTGGATGCCCTGAAGGACCGATTGGACGTCCTCTGCACGAACCCTGCAGCTCGCTACGGAAGCGGCCGTATGCTTTATAAGCTCGTCATACTTTCAATGCAGAGAAGAGCTCCCCCATATTGACCCACTTGTATGCGGACCTGTCCATGATCCTGCTTATGCTACCCAACGCGCGGTCCAAAGATAATCGCAGCAGAGCCGTCCGGTTCTCCGCCAACGCGCGCGCGGACGCGTCCGGGATCTTGAGCAGCGCCTTTTGGACGTCCAGCAGCCGATGGAAGTGCGACAGCTGCTTGTACAGGTCCGCCTCCGTGTACTGCGAGAAACGTAGGTAAGAGTAACTTTGGAAAAGGTCACTGCAGCCCCATTGGATTCTGGGAGCTCTTTTAGAATTCGTGGTGCTGCGCTTGTTCGAAGTTGAACGTGCTGCTTAGCTTGGAAAGCTTGCTGATATGACTCAATCTGGCCGGCATAATGCTGCCTTCTTGTACCGCGAAAATCGAAATTGAAGGTTAGCGAGGGGTTGAATCGAACGCTCTCCAAGCTACAACGGTTGCGGGTCGGCCGGACCCCACCGCTAATGATTATCAGTGCTTACTCGAGACTTTGGATCGAACAACGTTCCAGAAGGTTCGCAACTCGAGACAGCTCATTTGGCGCTGTCGTGATCCACCCACCCTCATCGCTGATCGAAGCGGCCGGCAAAAGTGCCACTCTAGAAGCAATCACTCCGTTTCTAATTTGCAGAGGAACGTATCATAGCGACCCGACAATCACGTCTCTTTCACCATATGCTACTCGTGAGGATGACGTCACTAGTACATATACCGGCCATTTCCTCACCTCCCGAGTGAGCTTCCCGTTGCACCGCGGGTAGTTCGGACACACGCTGCCTCGCTCCGCGTCCGACAGCACTCGTCCGCACACGTTGCGCGTCCTGACGTCACACATGTCGTCATCGCAGCGTAGCCAGCCCTCGTAGTAGCGCCCGATCTGCTCCTCGGCGCGGAGCTTGACCTGGGGAGTGGAAAAGATGGAAGAGGTGAGACCGATTTAATGGCAACAATGATTCGTCGGTGGTTCAGTACCGGTTACTTATCACCCTCCGTGTTGAGAGAGACGAGGCGTAACGGTTGGCTATGGTCCGCTTTTCGCTGACAGCTCATCTTTCCGCTCTTCGTTCCTTCGTTCCTTCGTTCCAGTAAAAGCCTTCTTTTCTACGCACCCGTGATGTATCCTGGCGAACAGACGACACCGCAGCATCAGGAGAGCCGAAAGCAGCCTTTTTGAGCATCCAGGTCAGATTCTTCGTCCGCATCCGGTTCGCTTTGGGACGGAATGGACGGCGGCTAATACAATCCGAAGTATGTTAACTACACTAGATCAAACAGCGGTTCTAACCAGAGTGCGCCAAGCACTCATTCGTTTCCAAGACAACGCTTCTACAGGACGCTTTCCATCGAACAAACTGTAGCTTCTTCTTCAATCTCAAATATTTGCCACACTAATATCTAAGCACCTCGGAAATGCTCCTGACAAGTGACCTGCAAACCTACCTGGTTCGCCAACACAGCCGGCGTCACGCTCCGGTTCCCGCACTCTGGGCACGCCAGCACATCCAACGGCTGAGCTTTCTCCCCGCTGCCCATCGACGGACTAGATGGGCTCGCAGGGGCCCCATTCCCCTGAGGCCTCAGAACCGACGCCGGAGAACCCGGCTCGGTTTTCACCGTAAGCGGGCTCGCGGGCGCGGTCTGGGGGGGCGGGTTTAGCAGGGAGGCGACCCCCCCGAAAGGGAAGGCGGCCTGGCAGCCGGGGCAGGTGAGGCGCAGGGGGAGGCAGTTCTTGTAGCGGTCGTCGTCGTCAAGCGTGGAACCGCTCGCGAGCAGCGCGTCCTCGCGCGCGGACGCGGGAGTGGCGACTTGCTGGTGGTACTGTAATCAAGGCAGTTTGGGTTTTAGCTCACTCAGGGGTTAGTAGCTCAGGGTTTGAGAAGAGCTCAGGCGGTTGAGGGCTTAAGAAGTTTGGGTTGGTAAACGAAGAAAGTGGAGCCGCTCGCAAGCAGCGCGCCTTTGCACGCGGATGCGGGGGTGTCCGCCTGCTGGTGGTACTGCGGTCAAGGAAGTTTCAAACCAGCGGGCTAGCAACCAGAATTCGGGTTTGCTTTGTGGGTTATGCCGTTTCTACGGGTTTGGGGAATTGTCGGGGAGAGTGGAGCCGCTCGCGAGCAGGGCGTCGATGCGCAGGGACGCGGAGACGCCACCTGCTGGTGGTACTGGGGTCGAGAAATTCGGTTTTAACTTGATGGCAACTTAGGGTCGGATGTACCGCAGGGAACTTCACTCCTTACGGGCTTTATATGCTCCGAGCGATCATTTTCGAGCAGCGCATCATAGTCAAAACAAGTAACGGTCACCGGACCGGCCCTTTGAAAAGAGTGGGTCTTTGAACACCCCGTTTTGCGTTCACGTTTTGCGTGGCCTATGCTTCGAATCTTGCCCACTGCCTTTTCCCTCCGATTTGCTGTCCCATCATGCATCCACCATCCTAAAACCAGGTGACCCCCGCTTGCTGCACATAGGGATGAGCTATTTCATCCAGCGAGCCCTTTCCCTTCGCTGCTCACAGATTCTCGGATTCTGATCATGACGACAACGGCACAAATTTGAATATGGTTTTGACGAGATCGGCAGCCCACCTTGGCGGCGTCGATGCCCAGGCAGTCAGCGATGCGCGCGGCGTCGGTGCCTTCGATGGGTGCGCACAGCCGAGACACCACCGGATGAACCTGCATTGGTTCAGAGCACCGATTACTGTCCGTAAGTTTCTGAAATGCAAAGCAATCTGCCCGAATCAACCTGAGTCTTGGCTTTCCGCCTAGCTTTTTGATATGGGATGTGGCGTCTCCGGATCCGACTTTAGTCATTTGACTCTACTGCAGCGCCTACGACGGCCAATTCCGGAAGCTCCGCAAACGTTGCAATGCCTACTCAATTTTCTTGGGGCGGAACGACCCGAAAGCAGACGGATGGTCAGAACGGAACGGCACACCCTCCTGCTGTAAGCATCAATGCTCGGCCGCCAGACGCCGTCAATACTTATAGCTAGTGTGGTAAAACAAACGGGACGAGCGCAATAAGCGGACGGAGCGGCAGCTCGTACCTGCTGCGAAAGGTAGTAGTCGATGTCTGGCTGCCAGGCGCCGTCGGGCGTAATCTCGTCGATGTGCCGCGCCCGCTCTGCCACGGCACCGGCCTGAGGTGGCGAATCCTTCTCGCGGCAGATTATGTACGGAACGGTCGCACCGACTTGTGACGACTCGCGCTTGCCGGCTTGGCGCAACCGCAAAGCGACCTGTAAGGGGAAGTAAGCAATTTGGAAGGAGGCGCAATAGGAGGCTATCTTGAGGTAGAGTCTTTCAAGGATTCGGCAAAACATGTGGGGAACGATAGCGCCGATTTGGCACGCCTTGCGCTTGCCGGCTTGGCGCAAGCGCAGAGCGACCTGGTTGGGGGAAGGAGGTAAAGTTTGATAGTTTAGGATGTTGTTGCGTGCGAGATCAGATTTGAAGGCTAGAAAGCCGGTCATGAGGAAAAAAACTCACCGGATGGGCAGGACCTGGATAGGATCCTTGTAGGACGCCGCAAGTCCGAAGTAAGCCAAACAATGTTGCGACTTCCAAGTGAGACGCAGTCCGGAGTCGGTCCAAAGGCTTCAGGTCGACGAGGGTTCGCATGAGACACGTGGCAGTCTCCGTTGGCTACACGAAAGCCGAGCTACTCCAAGCTTCGCCGGCTCCCTAGGCCCGTTGGGGTTCTACCCGAACTCCTTCTCCAAAGTTCACACGAAGTTTCCAAAAGGAAAAATCCTACCTTCAAGATCTCTGAAGAGATATCTCAACCCTGGTTAGCACAACCCGCAAAATCGCCAAGGTTAAAGTTCACCTGCACATGCGGCTTTGAGTATCCTGAACTCCGAAGCCCATAAGTATCCGAACCCGCAAAAGCGAGTTGGAATTTATCTTGGGACTCAAGCTGAAGTTTGAACTTCATAAATTGAGTTAAAGCCTCGGAAAGACAAAACCGCCAAAGTCGAAGCCCACCTGCACGTGCGGCTGGCTTTTGGCGTCGGGGTAGTCCTCCGGGGGCTTGGTCAGCGTCTTGGTGATGACGAACTTCTCCAGCGGCACCAGCCCCGCGTCCATGTCCTCACGCAGCTGACGTCAGCAGCACAGGAGATGACGTCAGGCTAATAAACCATGCTTTTCGTTACAGTCTGGTGTCTAAAAAGCCAGATGCACAAATAGCTGCGGAGATTGCAAGGGGCAGTCAGTGAGAGCCCTTTGGACACGGTTTACACTCAAGATTCAAAGTGCGAGGCAGATTAGTGAGAGCGGATAAGAGCACTGCCTCCAAGGCTTCTTACCTTATATTTGTAGCTTCAACTCTCTGCTTATTCTGGAACCGACAAGCAATTGCGAACACCATCGCGCCTTGAAATTTCTTTGATGCACCTACGCATCAATCGTGTGATACCTGCAAACGGAAACGCTATTGCATCCAAGCAAAGAACCTTGTTCCCTTTGAAACCTAGGATTCCAACTCACCTTGCGGAGCTCTGAGTGGATCGCCTCGACGACGTCTTCCTTGGAGAGGTCCCCCCGCAGGATCTGCTCGAGGCAATAGTTGCCGATGTCTTTCGACAGAACGCTCCAGTCACGCCGCACGATGTCCAGCCCCTTCATCTCCAAAATCTGGAAAAGAGGGCAAAAAGCGGTGCTCAGCTTTGAGCTTGATACGAGGAGCCCGTTTTCGAATGACATTCAAAGGTTCGGCGTTCTGCAGCAGACGGTGCTCGCGTTCGTTTTGGCGAGCTGGATGCCTCGCTTATAATGGCGCAAAATTGCCAGTGCCTTCAACCTCCTTGATCTGGAGGGTAATGTGCGCACGAAAATTCGCGAAACGGCTCACAGAAAAGGCAGGGTAAGAATCTGGTCGAGGAACATTTGGATAAATTCAAAGGAGGCACAGGGCTTAAATTTGGCAAGCACAAAGCAGCCTGGACAGATAAGCGAGGAGTCCTTAAGCACAGTGTATGGAGCAGCCTGGCTGACCTCTCCCGACTTTTAATAACCAAGCACGAAAAAGCCTGAACTTAGGAGCGAGGGATCACATAAGCACGAAGTATGGAGATGTCTGGCTGACCTCCCGCAGGGAGCCATCTCCGGCTGGCTCGATCTTGAGCGCGGCGTATTTCTTCTTCTTGAGCAGCAGCATGCGCTTGAAGATGCCGTCCATCTCGATCTCCAGCAGACGGTACCGTTTGTTCACCTGACAAGAGCAGAAACAGACCACGTTTTTCCACAGCGCTCTCCCTTCTTCCGCGACACTAAGGTAAGCAACGCAAGTGACCCTTGTTGCCCCCAAAGTTGGATCCACTGATCACATTGACTCTCGTCGGAAGGGCCGGTTTTGTCAACGACGCAGACTTTACACCACTTGTGGCACCAAAATAGCAACCGATAAGCAGAGGCCGTTGTTCGGTCTTCCCCATCCCAGATTTCTCCCTTTATTCCACTGCGTCTCTCCACCACTTTTTGCTTGCAGAACAAGGAGAAAACTGGATGTGCAACCGATATTCCCTAAAGAAGTCGCTTCGCTCTGACCTCTTTCTTGACGGCGGCGCCCTTGGCCCTGACGTCAGCGATGTCGTCACTCCCGGTGTTGATCATGATGGAGTCCGTGTCGCCGTAGATGACCTCCAGGTTCAGGTTGGAAACTAGATCGACGGTGCTCTGCAAAATCTCGCGCCCCTGTGACGTCACCAGCTCCGCGATGGGCTTGGCGTAGAAGCGCGAGTTGCTGAAGCCGAGGCAGCCGTACATGCTGCAAAAGCAGGGTGGTTTGACTGGTGGTTAAGGATAACCAGGAGCAAGATTTCAATCCATTTTGCTGAGCCTTGACGGATGCGAGATGCCTAAAACGAGGGCAGCCGGACCTGCTGCATAGAAGGGGTAACTTGCCAGGTGTGTCGATGGGTGATCAAAAAAACGTAGCAATTTGAATGAATTGCTGAACTTCGGGCTCAGCTTACGGATGGACATACGGTCCAGCAGGTGCGGTAAAGCTGGGCCTCTGCCTCAAGTTCAGATTGACTGTTGCTCACCGCAATCAACAGTAAATGCTTCACAAGACAGGAGCTTAAGTGAGCTCCGGGTTGCGTTTAATGGGAGGCCACTAAGTCTTGGAACGAAGGCTGGTCATCCAGGCAGCCGCGCATACCCTCTCGCACACACTCGACACTGAAATCTCCTAGGTGCTAAGAAGCTGCTTGTTTTGCCCCACTCTTTCCAAACGGTGCCTTAATAATCGCTTCTACTGCGCCAGCTAATCGTCAGAACGGACTGCCAAGGCTGTCTCCAGTACCCTTGTCACTGACCAAGACGTTCTGACGTCAGCTTTGGGGAGTGGCATTACCTGTTGGCGGTGAGCTTGAGCGCCTGCTGACGGATGTCGTGCTGCTGACGTTTCACCGGGTTGTGCTCGCTTTTCAGCATGTTCTTCACCTGCCGCCGCCGCTCCACCAGCGCTTTCAACACCTGGCAGAAGCAGGGTTCGTTCGAATAGTATCCCTTTTTGCCGATCGTTGCTTCGCGTCTCTTGCGGGGAAGTAGTGGTGAAAAGCCATGTATTGGGCGGTCAGGTTAAGTCTTCGATTACTTACATGAGAACTGAGGATTTCTCGAAGTTTGTGAACGCGACACCTGACACATGTACTCTTGATTCTGGGAGATTGCGTGATAAAATCTCGCATAGGGAGAAACAGAATCACAAAAACAGTTGTCCAGAAACTAACCGAGACCACCGCAGCTTTCAAATCGAATTTTTCAAGCGCCTGTCATATGCCAGGACGGCCAAACCTGCGACTACAAGCAACTGGACTCTTGTGACAATAGCTCTGGCACCACTTCATTTCTCCCTCGGGTCGTTCTGTCGAACGGAATGACTCAAATCAAGACGCTGAGAACCGGCATTCCCTTACCTGTGGCAACACCCCTGGCGCGTCCGCTTTCGGCAGGCTGGGGATCCCTTCGGCTGCGTCTCTTTCCACCGTAGTGAAGCATATGTTGTATTCTTGGATGATGGACGGGTAAAGCGAGTTGAAGTCCAGCAGAAGGATGAACTTGTCGTAGAGCCCCTTCTTCGGCTCCAGCACCAGACCGCCCAAGTAAGAAGGGCCCTTCTTCTTTTTGCCTGTGGGAACCAAATGGAGAGAGTGAGGAATGGGGAACGAAAGACACAGCGAGATAAGGTCCAGCATGATGAATAAACTTGTCGTACAAGCCATTCTTGGGGCTTTAGCACGAGGCCACCAGGTAAGGAGGGTCCTTCTTCTTTTTGCCTGGGTAGAAGTCAAGGGGTAAAGAATGAAAAACGATGGATTCAGTGAGTCATTCATTGAAGATCTATGCATGTTGTAGAGACCTTCTTTCACTTCCGGCACCTTCAGAATTGAAGAGGAAGAATTTTGCATCTATACCCTCACAGAGGGGGAATCAGCTCCAGGAAAAAGAGTCTGTACAAAGGTCGAAGGATCGTCGAAACCGTCCTATTCTTCATCTCGAAGAAAAGTGTAAGCAACGAACTCGTAGCGAGTCCAATAAAGTTCAAACGGCAGGCGCCTTTGCTTGCAGACTCGAAATCGTGAATTGGGGAGAACACTTGGTTCTCAAATATGCGAAAGGACCCGCGAATTGGAAACATTCTACTCAAAAGAGCCCGGAAACGACCAACCTAGCGCCGTCTTGCCCTCTCCCTCGTCTTCCCCTTCCTGCAACATTCTTCAAACACCTTGTTTTCTCATCCAAAAAGCGACCACGCTGCGGAAGCTACATGCGCATTTGCCGCCGTTTCGTCCTGTGCCTTGTCTCTTCACCCCGCAACATCCCCTTTTGACTTCAACTCTCATCAGAAACGGCGACCAAGCTGCTGACAACAAGCGCGCACCTGTCGCCGCTTCTCCTCCCCCATCGTCGTGCCCTTCCAGCAACATCTTGTATTTGCTTATCTTCTCACCATAACGGCGACCAAGCTGCAGACACCCAGCGCGTACCTGTCGCCGCTTCTCCCTCTCCCTCGTCATCCCCTTCCTCTTCGCCCCGGCCCTTGTGTTTGGCCCTCCGTAGCTCCGTCTCGCGCTCTTTCGCCGTCAGCTTGTCCGGCAAGATGAAACCCCGCCCGTGAAACTCGTGCAGCAGCAGGTACTCAATGCGCTGTGCGCGCGCGCCCTGAAAAAGGTTCAGACAAAGCGGTGTGAATACGTTTCTGCCTGATGATTGCGGTTCAAAGAGGCCGTCAAGTCGGAGGGTTGTGGGGTTGCGTTGGATTGAGCCCCCTACTGCGAGGGACCAAGTTGCTTGCTTGCCATTTGACCCATGGAAGTCGTGCAGCAGCAAGTATTCGATGCGACACGCGCGCCCTGAAAAGAGTCCAAAAGCCGATCAGAACTGTCACCCGGAAAAACGTTCAGAGTATAGTTCAAAGCAAGCTTAGGTAACACCGCAGTTGTCTCGTCTCGTCAGCTTTGACCTGCCAGAAGCAGCTTTTGCATCACAAGCATGGTAGTGTGCATACTTGTTCGTCTCACGATTGCGGTACAACGGCCCGTTTAAGCGGAGAAACGTGCGGTTGCTTCAGGCTCAGCCCTTGCTGATGCACTGGGCAGAAGCTCACGCTCGGGACCGAGTTCGGTTGTTTCGCCTTTGGCCCTTCGGACACTCATAAGCATACATACCCATTCTTGCAGCTTCCAACCGCAGACGACAACCACGAGCTTTAGGCGAGGGTATGAGTTTGGACCAGAACATATCGACAGGAACCCGCAGCGTCTCTTTTCAGGGATCCCGGAAGCCCAACATCCTAAACGCTGCAAGCTTCAAGGCAATTTCTCTACTCGTCCGCATTACTGCAACCCACCTGCAGCGTCTTGCCCCACAGGTTCCCGGAGAGACACGTCAGCTGTCGCGTCAGCGGGAGCACGCTGAGGTGGAACATGAGGCCCAGCGCGAGCCACGCGTCCGTCTCCGCCAGGCGCACCAGCCGCTGCAGCTCGCCGCTGCTGCGGTACATACCGGGGATACCGGCCGGGTCCAGGTCCTCGCGCACCTCGCCCAGCTGGCTGGACGCGAGCTGGGTCAGTGAGTAGCTGACCTGAGGGGGGAGAAAAAGGACACATGTTTATAATCGCACGCTAGAGAATCTTATGGGGCTGAGTTCATTCTGCCTTTGGAAGGTACGTACCGGGGGGTAGGTCTCCGGCACCTCGCCCGTTGGCTGGACGTGCGCGGCGTCACCGAGTAGCTGGTCTGAGTGAGGAAGAGGGAGGCAGTTGTGGTCAGAAACGGGCCCCTGAAAGCTGCTTAGTGGCGGGCTTGAAAGGACAGAGCGAGCATTTACCGTTTGAGTCAAATGGGTGTTTTGAAGCCAATCGACGTTCGGAATGGTGCTCTAAGAATCCCTTTCAAGGGACATGAGCTTGTTGCTAATAAAGAGCTGCCATCCTCCGGGCATGCGTATCACTGTGCGCGCATGCTCTCTTGACGCGATCGGTGGCGCTTGCAACGACGGTGGTGTGTAATCGACCCCAGGCGGACGGCGTGACCGAAGTCAGGGATTTCAAGCGAACGGGAGCTTTCCTTCACTCTTCTCAATGAATGCAAGGACCAGCATTTGGGTATGCCGTCGACCGACCCCTCCATCTCGCTAAGTTTCATTTCTCACCTCCTTGAGCAGCTCCCGGGCGGACAGATACGTGTCGCACAGCAGCCGCCCCGCCATGACTGCCATGATCCCGGGGCCTGCGCCGCCGCCGAACCGGTCGCCGCCGCCCCCGAGCTTGGGCATCGTCTTGCGTCTGAGGCGACCGAGGGATGACCAGCTATTGCAGTTGACCTTCAGAGCCTGGGGCAAAGCAGCCGAAGTAAGGGCAAGAAGTTCGATTGGACTCGGAGTACATACGTATTGAGAGGTTCTGCTTTGCAAAGGTTCAATAACTTGCCCTTACGATACCGCCTGATCGCGGCCTTGAGTATCACTGAGCATTGCAGAATGGGAGCCTCTGACATATGAATGGAGTGCCTTTTTGGGAAGTTGCGTCCAGGCAAGCAAGTCTGCCGTTCTCACCAGTGCCGAAATGACGTTTCGCAAGCACTCATTTTCCCCCTTGAATTATACCCGAAGATACTGATTTCGTAGTTCGATGAAGGTAAAAGACGAGCAGTATGCAATTCGACATTTGTAGATCGCGTACTCCAAAAGTCTCCCACTCCAAGATTGCCAGCCCGTCAGGTTCGTTCCGACAAGTGGTGAATTTTCTCACGGACACATGGCGGCTTACCTCGAGCCTGTGCAAGAGGACGTCCAGATCGAAACCCGAGATGTTGTGACCCACAAGAACGTCGGCGTCGAGGTTCTTGAGGTTGGCCAGCAAGCAGTGGAGCAGCGCACGTTCACTGCAACGGGGGTTCTTCTCTTTAAGTGTTTTGTTTGAGCTTTCCGGGCTTAGGAGCGAAGTGTAAAAGGAAGGCATTCGAGTTCTTATGGTGAAACGAGGAAGACTTTAGGACAGACAGAATCAAAGAGACAAACCCACTCAGCTGGAACAGTAGGCATAGAAAGGAAGGGACGAACGGAGGCAGGAGGAAAGCGGTCGACGAGACAGAGGCAGTCGGCAGTTGAAGCTACTCAAACAAAAGCGGAGCAGTGAGGAAACGGAAGGGGTGTCGACGAGCTGCTGTGATTGATGACGACGAACGAGCTTTTTAGAGTCCCCTGCGCTTATGAAACAAACGAGCGCAGCCCAAGCCGCCATAATAGACAGACCCAAGCGGCCAACATCTAACATAAACCGGGCATAAGCAGCGGCGCTCACTTGGTCTCGTGGAACAAGACCCGGTGCCCCGCCTCGGTGTTGATCTTGTCCGCGTCGTTCGTGAACCCAACCGGGAAGCTCCCGAGCTTTTGGACCACGGTGAAGTGGCCCAGCGCGGCCGGGGTGTTCCACTCCGCCTTTGGGGTCGGTCCGTCGATCTGCGACCGGGGGAGTATTTTTTAAAACAGAGCGTGGCTTGGGCGAAAAGCATTCCCGCCGGCGACTTCCACAGGAGTATCTTTGACTCGGTCGGTCGCTACGTAGGACCGCGTGATCTCGAGGATCGCGGGGACCAGGGAGATCCGTTAAAGTCTTGCCCGGGCGTCGGCCGAACCACGTGAGCAGCTTTAGAAGCGAAGTCAAGATGGCTGTAGTCTTATTACGAGTAAGCAAAGCTATACATGCATCGCAAAAGAAAAGACAGACGTCTTGAAAGATCAGTGCAGCAGAAAGCGAAGACGAGCAGCGCTTACCTTGACCGCTTTGTTGTAGACGATCGATGCCGCAGCAATCTCGTTCACGTTCTGCTGGTGGTTGATCACCGTCTTGAGGTTGAGCGACGCGACAACTAGGGGCGGCGTGTCGCGCTCTCGCACGCCGATGGGGAACTTCTCAATGCTGACGTTTTCGGGCTTGTCGATGGAGACTTCCAGCTTGCACCAGCTCACCTGCGGATCGGTCCGAAGATTTAGCCTTTGGGTTTCAGCGACTTTGAGAGCGTGCAATAAAGAGATGAAAAACAGTGGAAGAAATCCGGACATCTGCGGTGTAACCACTTGAAGTTCGAATGCAACCGGACGGTGGATCCTTGGGGAGCTAACGAGCTTGCAAGTAGAGCCTCTGGAAATCCCGAGACGAGCGTGCAAGAACAGGGAATCGCGGATACTCGGTCTTGATTCCTAAGTTCAGGGGAGATGCACTAAGTGAAGGCAGTCGGACGTATGAGTGAGAAGCAAGTGGGCTACAACAGCAAGCCCTCCCACGCAAGGATGTCAGAGCGCAAGTGCCCGCGTCGCACAACCCCGTTAAAACTTTGCGCCCCAAGAAAAGCAAATCAGAGCCCTTCCCTGAAAAAACTTGGACCAACCAGCGAAACGTTCTCAAATCCAATACAAATCCTTCACCACCTTCAGGTTGCCACAGGGTTGCCAAGCAAACTCACAAAACTGATCGCCCTTCTCAAACTTAAGGTTAGCCCACCACCTCAGGACTCAAATCATTCATTTTGATTTACCACAGTGGCAACATTCTGCTGCGTACGGACACCGCACCTTCCACTAGGTCGACTTCGCTCTCACCTGGCCATTGGTCACCCTCTGCGAGTTGGCATGTAACATGCAGCTGAGCGAAATGAACACTCAGCTTTACATCACCATTTGTACATTCGTCATCTCTGGTCTCTCTTAGGATTGAGTTTCAGTGATATTTTGCCTTCGAGGATGTATGAGAAACAACCACGTTAGGCCAGCTTTGCCCTCACCTGCCCGTTGGTCACTCTCTGCGGGTTGGCGATTAGCAGCCAACTCGGCCCCATCAACTCCCGCTGCAACAGCAGCAGCTCCAGCGCGCTCGTCTGCGTCCCGAGCAGCGCCGCAAAGTGCTTCCCCGCAAGATTCGCCTCCAGGGGGGGGTGCCGGAACGGGTAATTCACCTCCAGAAAGTACCCCTCACCCTTGGGCACGTCCGCCCGCTCGAACGCGTAGGAGCGCTTTACGGGAAGGAAGAAGGCCTCCGTGCTGTCGACACCCCGGGTTCTGAGCACGTCGCGCAGCTCGGTTTTCATGTCCGTGCTCAGGACGTGGAGCCGTTTCACGAGCGGGTCGTTCCGTTTTCCGGGAGCGGAATCTTGTTCGAGGAGCGGAATGTCCGGGTCGGAGAACGTGTCGGGGAGCGGGACGGCGATGACGCTGCGCTCCAGGTTGTGGACGCGCACGCAGCAGCTGACGTACTCGTTGTCGATGGGGACCTGCAAGCAGAGGAGGGGTAGAAGGTTGACTCGAGACTTATATCATCTTGGGCAGATATTGTTCAGAAGCGGTCAGAAAAGGGGTGCGACTTTGGGCCGTCAATGTTTAGGGGAGTTAGAGTGTGGAGGCGGATTACTTTGTTTGACAGTCGGATTTTAGGGACGGTGAAAGTCGGGTTGCGCATCAAAGTGAAAGGACCGAAGCAGCCCTTTACTATGGCTAGGACCATGAGAAGAATCTGATTGACGGCACAGGGACTCTAAGCGTCCTCCTCCTACTTCCTTCCGTCGTTTTTATCTTCGTTGACACGAAACAAGTCTTTCCAACCAAAAGACACAAGCGAAGTGCTCCTTGGTTTTTAAAAATGTATACCCAACGATGCTGCCAGGATGCAGATTCATCTGGAAAGCAGAACTATGGTGACCTTTTCTGTTTGGCACCCGAACCCTCAAATGTAAGCCAGACCTCTAAACCGCCTACCTTGCCAAAAAGGTACACGTCAGCTTTGTTGGGCCCCTTGTTGGGCTCCTCGTATGCATCCAGGAAGAAGAAGGGCAGGCAGCCGTTCTCTGTCAGAGGGAGTGCCTGGTCTTCCAACGGTCGCTGGGGCTCTGGACTCGCACTGGGTGAAGGGGCGTCAGGCACAGCGGCGCGTTTAGAGACTTCCTGCATCGGGCAAAGAGCGCTTGAGATGGAATAGCTGCATAACAGACTCTTTGAGATAGGTGAACCGCCGGCCTTTGAAGCTCACAGGAATGCACAATGCTGTCTGACGCCTGAACAGCCACTTGAATAAAGGCATATAAGGGGCGGTCCGCAAAAGGCTCAAACAACTCTTGCGGCTTCAAGAAACCAATCAATCAAGAACAGCAGAAAGAGTACTTCCAAAAAGCACTTCCATGCTGTGAAAACGGAGGTGGCACCAACACAGTCCTTCTTGGGAATATCCCGCACCTGGTCACATGCATAACAGAGCTTTTGCCTTAGAACCCCCTTCATCAGTAAGATGGTGCCAAAACCCAACGCCAAGAAAAGAGCCTGCCCCCACCTGCCATCCAGCAGACGCCGTTTCCTGGAGTGGCACCTTCTGCCGCTTTGGGTTGGGCCTCTCCTCCTTCACACGCCCCTCCTCACTTTCCCCTACAGGCTCCTCTTTGACCTGCGCCGCAGCGCCATTTACTCTGGCTGCTTGCGCATTCTCCTCCGCTTCAGCTTCTACGTTCTCCGCCTTTGTCCCAATTTCAGGACCGTCCTCTTCCTTTGCCAGATTCGCCCCGAAGCTGAGCTCGGGCTCCAAGGGGGCATCCGGCATCGGGTCATCCGGGGCTGGGAACTCAAACTCGTCTTCTTCCTGCTTAACCTCGGGTTTCCGCATCCCGTCTGTACCTTTTGCAACACTTGCGTGCCTAAATGCTGGAATTGTCGCTGGAGTGACCTGTTCTCTTGCGGATGGGAAAGAGGAGAAAGGCGTGACGGGAGCTAGCCGGACGGGGCTGCTGGTCTGGACGGAAGCGCCGAAAGTCGGACGGTCGCTAAGGACGCGCTGCCGGTCCGAAGCGTCCGGAGTGATCCCCGCCAGAATGTCGTCCAGAACGCTGGCTGCCTGCTCTGCATCCTGCAATCCCAGAGATGTTTATGTTGAAATCTGGTTATTGAACAATGAGCTGGAGTTGATTGTATCTCAAGAACATGACCAATCTGAAAAGCGTCGCTGTGTTTGGCTGCTACCGAAAAGCTTGTTTCTCGGGACTAAAGGGTGGCGAGCGGAACTCGACCTACGACATTCTCTGGATTCATCTGACTCTTATACAGAAGAATCGAAACCGATGAGCAAATCACTCCAAGAGCAGTAATAGGTATGTAGCTGAACTGTCCCCAGTCCTTCAGGCCAATTCTGGATGTTGTTCAACTCAACAACCTCACTGAGCAGTGTGATTGAAGGAGCCATCTGCCAAAGCCCAAATGACAGGTTCCCTTGAACAGCTTTGCAGGCAACTAAGGTCTACTCAACAGCATTTTAATATACCTTTGGAGTCTTAAGCTTCGCAGCCCCCCGCGGCATGCCCCCTTTCGCCCACATGCTCTGCAGGCTGCGCCCCCCTCTCGCCGCGGCCGCAAGCGCCACAGCGCTCTTTGCCTTTGGCGGAACAACTTTCTTCTTTTCTCCCGGGGCTGCTGCCTCTTTCCTGGCCCTCTTCTTGCTACCGTCAGCCTGGTCCTCGTAATCATCCCCTCCAACGTCCCAGTTGTCCTCCCCAACATCGTCATAACCTAGGGTGTCTTCTCCCTCTACAAACCCTCCCCCCGCCTCTCGCCTCTTCGCGACGATGTCAGCGTATTCTTGCAAATTGACGACATCGTAGACGGGGGCCTCCTCTGCAATCGAGAAGGTCTCCAGGCGCTTCTTGGCACCTGAGAAAGGTCACAGATGAGCTCAAGAGCTGGGAACAAACACAGAACTTTGCAGGCAACTGAGCAAATGCAGACAGGACTCAGGCGCTCAGTAATTTCCTGGAATTGGAGTATCTAAGCACAGGGTGCCCCGAGCCATGAGCGTGTAAGGACACTGAAAATGCAACTTGACTTCACACTGCCAGGTTTGGCCCTGACGCAGTCGCTTTAACGAAGCTTCTGAAGTAGCCGAGAGGTGTTCTCTTAGCATCATAAGGACACTGCCAGGTGCACCCATCTCCACAGATCAAGCAGTTTGCCCAGTCACCGCGTTACAGCTCTCCAGGACAGAGGAAGTCTATCCAGAACCTTGTCAAGCATTGTTTGAGGATCACCACATGTGACCGGCAGAGTTTCTTGTTCCACCATGTCTAGACAAACAGACAATATCAACGCACACTAAGATTGATCCGGACAATAAGTTTCACATATGCGCTTAAGGTGCGGTTGCTCTCAGGAAGATTTTGATCTGAATTGCTCTAGAATCTAAACGACGGAACTTCGCCATCTCTTGTACAATTCGCCAGAGCAGTGTGACCTCAATCTGATGACAGCAATGTAGCAAAGATGCTCACCCTTTCTGGCATTGACTAACTCCTCAAAGACGCTGAGCTTGTCAGCTTCACCTCTCCTCTGTCTCCTGCTTCTATCGGCCATCTCGATCCTTCTAGGACGTCAAAGTGAAGCTGTCGACAGTAAGTTGTCTTTCTTGCCGCCTTGCTTCTTTCTACTTCAGGACTTACAAAGGGACTCCTTCTTGTTCCATTCAAAAGAGAAAAGGCCACATTCCTTCAAGAAACAGCTCTGAGACGGCCTCATTCTTCCCTCCTCAGCTACTTCTGAGCAACTCTGCGTCTTGCAAGGAAGCGGCTCTTCAACTCGTCTCAGCTAACCACTGTGGTGGCGCCAGCACCAAAGAATTTGAAGGGGGAGCTGTGAAAGTGGCGCGAAAGTGAACGTCGACAGGTGTGCATTTGGTCCCATAAGCTATGCTGTGGAGTCGTGTCACGTGCTCTATGTTGGCGACCCTTTAGTAGACGCCACGCATTTGCCGTCGCCCCGTTCTGTTTGCTTTCATGGCTTCCGCAGAGGCAAACGAAACCCAGAAACTGAGAAAGTTGGTCCCCTCTTGGTCAAGGAAGGGCGCTCGTCTTCAAGCTCCGTGGTGGGTGCATCGTCAGGGAGCAAGTTTCCAGCTTGTGCCCAGCTTTATGTCCTTCTCCCTGCATCCAAACTCCTCATCTTGGCTTGCATTCATTCGCTGCCTGCACAGCTCCTCTGTTCAGTTTCCGTTCTTGCTTTTATCAGCTCCTCTCACCTGCCGCTATGGCGTTCCGCTTTGCAATATCCTCTTACTTTGCCCCCACCGGCCACCGTCCTTTGGCCTTCCATCGGCGCAGTCCGCTTTCTTGTTTCCGAATGCACGTTGTCTTTTGTCTTGTTCAGGATGACGCCATCTTGACGACCACCGCACAGTCAGCATTCGCACAAAGCTTCCCAAAGCACACGTCGGCAGAAGCATGGATGAGGAACAAGAGGCGTATGCGGAGCACCACGAAGAGGAGGAGGAGGAGGACTCTGACGTAGATGTAGAAGATGACGGGAATGATGAGCATGAGAACAACAATGAAGAGGAGGAAGGGGAGGGGGGCGACGGCATGCAAGATCATGATGACCAAGAAGATCACGAGGCCAATGAGGAGAACGAGGATGAAGAGTTAGAGGAAGAGGGAGGGGAGGGAGAGGAAGAGGAGGAGCAAGACTTGGTGGTTGGAGAAGGAGAAGACAATGATGGAGAGGGAGAAGGGGAGGGAGAGGGGACCAACATGGAAGCGGATGGCGATGAGGGTACGTCGCAATCCTGCATTTGATCTTTTGCCTGGCTTTTTGCATTATGTCTTGAGTTCGTCGAGGACTGGTGGTGGAATGATCAAACAATTGGATGCCAGTAAATTTTGTGCCGAAGCCTCCTGGTGAACGTGGCGCTGCCGGCAAGCGCTTCTTGATTCTGTAGGCTCTCGCGGCAGCAAACATCAGGTGCAGGATCTTTTCCTTCGACTGCTCTGTGGAGTTCCATCTCTGCTCTGCATTCTGCATTTCTGCCTTTCCGTACCCAGTTGCAGCCTAAAGACTTGTTGCCTCGACCACTAGTGTCGCTCCATCATAGAAGAACAAAACATGGTCAAGAAAGAAGCACATAATGAAGGAAGTTAGCTATGCATGCAGATTGGACCTTAAGCGGGAGTGGTTTAGGACGGTTCAAATTCCAGTATGGTTGTAACGAGAAAGATTTTGGGGTTTGGTTCAGAGTCATTCTGCATTGCTGTTCTCGATGCAGTCTGCAAATGCTGAGACTCAACTTTTTACAACCTTGAAGCACCAGCCTCCAGGGAACATGGTGCCTTCGCTGGCAAGTGCTCCCTGCGTTTTGCAATACTACAGCGCCAATTAACCTGACCACCGAAACTTCAGCCATCAAGAGCATGATGCCGTCAGCGTTGCAAGTGTGCTGCCTGCTGACAAATTGCGCTCTATCCAACCCCACAGGCGAAGATCACGAAGGAGAGGGTGCGCAAGCGGAGACGGAAGCCGCTGAAACCGCAGAAGCAGCGAAAGAGGGCGGCGAGCACCACAAAGAGGAGGGCAAGAAATGGGATGGGGATGCGGACAAGGACCCCATGAAGCTGCCCCCGCATGGGACCGAGGTTTTTGTCGGGGGCATCCCCCAGGGGACGACCGAGGATGAATTGAAAGAGGCGTTCAGCTCAGCGGGAGAAGTGTTTGCGGTGGGTTGCCTGCGCTTGCGCAAGCTGATTGCTGTCTTTTGCGCCGACATTACTGTTGGCATTTTCGCAGCTTGTTCGTTCATTCATTGCGATGGACTCTAGGCCGTCTGCATTTCAGGGGCCTCACTCCGTTTCTAAAAAAGAGAGTCGCTCCTTGGAGAGGCCTTGATGACACAGCAAAGGACTTTGCATTGTCTTTCTAGGAGGCCTGTGCTTGATCACGAAATGGCACTCACACCCCAGTTGTCATTATTACCAACCAACATCATGTAAATTCTTTCTTGAAAGCCACCACTACTGATAGGGTGGCATCGTATAGCACTACATTCACGTGCGAAGTCGACTTTAAACAGGACTTTGTCGTTAGCAAGCCTTTGCGGCAGGCTGGAAAGCTTGGACCTCCTGTAAGCCCTTGATCTCGTGCTTTGGTTCCAATATGTAAAAGCATGCAGGAGCAATGGCTCCTTTCCATGCTAAGATTGTGAAACTTCTACTTGGCTGGCAAATCAGACTCTTTGAGCCTCTCATCATTCTTCTTAACAATTTGGAACTGCATTTCGCTGGCAGTCGAACCCCTGAAGCACCCTCTTTGAATGTGAGACTGCCAATTTCCGTTCTTCGGTCATCTTATCTTTCGTCTTTGACTGTGGAGTCTCAAATCACATGGAATCAACACGTTCAAGCTCGAACATCTCGGGTGGTCAATCTTTGCAGGTCAGGATAGCGCGGGACCCCCAGGACCAGACTCCGAGGGGTTTTGCGTTCGTTACATACCGGGAAAGGGAGGCTGCTGCCAAGGCTGTCACAGACTTCCAAAGTTTGGAGATTAAGGTATGGAAGTCGAATGAGGGTCTCACTTCTTTCAGCTTACCAGATACTGCTTAAGTTTGTAAGGAGCTCCCATTATGCTCGTGCGTTCTGAGGGCATCATGTGGCCGCCACGTCAGCCGGTCCGTTAGAAACTATTATCTCATCCTATTGTTCTTTGTAATCTCTTTCTGAACATTACCATTTTGCACGTGCCGGCACGTCGTGTGGAGCACGCAGACTAGCATACGTGCCGGCACGTAGAACTTTGTATGAGTTCTGTACAATAAGCAGGGTTTTCTCATCCTGTTACAGCGGGAACCTATCAGTTTTCACTGCAGCTGCCTCAATCAGCCGAAGTGGACCCGTCTGGTGCACTTAAGAGGATAATTGTCGCTTAAGGAGCTTGACAGTTTTGACTGGACATGTCGAACAGAAAATGGATTGAGGAGACTCGAGCTCTATTCCGCTCTTGCTCCAGTCTTCAGCATACACCGTATGCTGGAAATTAGCCTTTCTGCAAAAGTCATTTTTAAGAAACTGGCATAACTGCATTCGCTGCAGGGTAAGTCGGTGAGGGTTAACAACTCGCAGTCGAAGCACCGCCTGTTTGTGGGGGGCATTCCTAGGGACCTGACAAAAGAGACGCTCCGGGAGCATTTGGAGGAGGTCACGCTAGGCGCCGAGTCTATCGACGTCCCTACTGTAAGTCGAATCACTCGTTTGACGTCGTTCTTGAATGTATAAGGGCACAGGAAGCAACACTTTTGAGGGGCCGTTTGGTATACGGGCATGGCAAGCCCTTTTCGACCTGTAGCAAAGCTTTGCTGCATTCCGAGGTCACATGGTTCGTGACGGTTTTCCTGTATCTGCATCTGTGGGATAGGCGTTTGTTCCTGTGGACGCTTTTCGTTCCAGGCTTTTAGCCTAAGAGACTCCATCGTCCCTTCAATTTACTGCTCGGCGAATCTCCGCATGTAGAGCACAGTATAGTCGTCTAGCACTTGGTACTCTCTTCGTTCTTTGCACACCCAAACTTAGGCGCTCAGTGACTCCCCATGCTGTGCTAGACGTGTCCTTCCGTTTACGAAGGACGCCGCCAGGTGTGCTGCCTTATGAGCATTCAAGGTACAATCTACTTCACTGCAATGATTGCATCCAGAGTAGATGGTCGTTTTTGCAAGACAATACTTTTCTCACCCTAAGATTCCTCCACCGTTTCTTCTGCTCAGAACCCCCAGAACCCGTCCCAGAACCGGGGCTTCCTCTTCATCGACTTTTACAACCACGCCGCGGCAGAACACTCGCGGAGAAAGATGATCCGGCAGGACTTCCGGCTGGGGGGCCGGCAAGTGACCATCTCGTGGGCCGAGGCCAAGAGCTCCGAAACGTCTGCAAGCGAGCTTGCTCAGGTGCGGGCCGATCTTCCCTTTCGTCTCCAAGTTCTGGGTTTTGGGCTCGTAGCACTGTTCTTTCTCGGGTTTTCAAAGCTGGCCAACGGCGCGCATGCTGATCCGAGTCTGGAGGTTCCCGTTCTAAAAGCATTATCCTCAGGGTATTTCCTGAGTGTATCCCCCTGTCTTGAAAGCCACCTGACGATCGCCCTTACTCTGCCAGCTGTTCTTACCCGTCTCTCTGTTCATCTTATTTTAAAAGTTCGTGTGGGCATGTGGGCCTGGTGTAAGTCGTGAGGACGCTCACGTTGCCTTGCTGCTCATCTTAGCCTTTGCTGACTCATCATTGTTACGTGCTGGTTAACGTTCTCCATTGGGAAACCACTTCTTAGTCCTTGCTCAATTACAACACAAAGGCCGTTGCAAGTCGCTTCAATCCTCACCCATTCTCGTCCTTTTCCCCCTAGTCTCGTCCTTTCCCCCTAGTTTATCTTGAAGAGCCTCTCCGTGCTGTTATCTTGATTTTCCGCGTCTTTCTCTCCTTCCCTGTTGCTGCTAACACATCTGCGTAACCCGCGGTTTGAGGCGCTGTACTTGACGGGTCTACCCGAGTCCGCCACCGACGAGAAGCTACGCGAGCTTTTTATTAAGTACGGCGACCTGTCACCTTACGTGAAAAGCATAACCCATGCTTTCTTCCTCGCCATCTCTGCTAACCCACCTGCATAACCCGCAGGTTAAGGTGCTGTACGTGAAGGGCCTGCCCGAGTCCGCAACCGACGAGAAGCTGCGCGAGCTGTTTGTCAAGTACGGCGAAATTGAGCGCGCCGTCATCCCGCCGCCCAAGCCCGGCCAGCCGCCGCGCAACTTCGGGTTCGTGCACTTTGTGGACCGGAAGGCTGCAATCGCGGCCATGGAGAAGGACCAGAAGCACGAGATGGAAGGTGGGAATTGCAAGTTTGATGTTTGTTCTATTTTCAGAGTTTGAGGACAGACTGGTGTTCAATAACTCAAGGGCTTCGATGTTTGGCTGTTTTTTTGTTTCTGAGTAAGTTAGAGGGTCCAAGGTTTCTGGAAGCAGCCAGTGGGAAAAGACCAGAAGCACGAGATGGAAGGTGGGCATTGCAGGGCTTCAGTAGCATGAGCTTTGGCGTTTGAAGAGTATGTTTGTCTGTTGGATTCAGGGCCTTTTGATTTCTGAGTGCATCTCAGGTAATTTCTCACCAGAGGGCTCCTGGTTTTTGAAGGTAGCAATGGAGAAGGTCACGACGCACGAGATGAAAAGATTGAGTTGTGTTTTTGGCGTTCGAATTGGGTGAGGCTTCTGACCAATAGAACCCACAGCTTCAGCACGTTTACGAGACACTGCATGAGTACCGTTCAAGGATATGTAAGCAGCAAACAGGCGAAACAAATTCTTTGCAGGTAACGAGTTGGAGGTTAGCCTCGCCCGGCCGCCCCCGGAGCGGCAGCCGAGGGCCTCGCAGGGTGCGCAAATGGCTACCGCTTTTGCGGGTATAAGCTATCAGCAGCCGTACGGGGGCTATGTGGCGCCCGCCAGGGGGGCGAACGCTTATGGGGCGTACGGGACCGCTTATAGCGGCGGCAGCAGCAGGAGGGGTGGGCAGACGCAAGTGCAGGTGGGAGAAGCGGTTCACTCGTTTTCGGGTGGTAATCTAGCTATGATTTCATAATGCGGGCTTCCTCAGGTCGATTGCAGAACTTGACCTTTTTGTGGCGTCTTGGGTGAATTAGACTTCTAAGGAAAGTGAATTCTTTAGAAGTCTGTTATTCGCTGCGGAGGCCGTGCTTATGAAAGGCGCAAATACGCTTTTATCATTTTGGGGCTCTGGAGGCTGGTGGAATGCTCGTGACAAGCGGTTACTCTTACTTGTTGCTTAGTTCGTGCTGTGCTCGATCAGGTCGCCTGCTCTGATTTTCCAGACGTGGCCGTCGCAGTCTGGCATTCCAAACAGCTCAGCAGTCAGGATGCGGGGAATGAGAAAGTTTTGAGGCCAGAAATGGGGACGAGCGCCTTCAAAGAACGCAGAAAATTACGCAACCAGATTGATTCCACCGTCCATGATGATTGTTTTTCGCATGCAGCCGGCGATGCCGTTCATCCAGGCCCCCGCCGGGATGACTATGGTCCCTATGCAGCTTCCGGACGGCCAAGTGGGCTACATTCTGTGAGTCTCGTCCGCAAGACTTCTTCTCTTCTGACACCTGTCATCAGCCTGCATAATCTCCGCAAGCTGCTACAGAGCACACGCGGCCGGACAAAATGGTGTCTCGCTTACGAGCAGGATCGTGCTTGTCTGTCTTGTCGATGATGCTCCCGACTGCAAACTGGGCGATTCCGGAGACTTATCGCCGTCAAAAGCGGCCAAGAAACTGTCTAGTCTTGCTGGGTCTTCGAACGGTTGTCCAAAAAGTGGTCGCCCTCATGTTGTAAACACGTTGTCATCTTGCTTCTTCGGCGGCCGCTCTGTTGCAAACCTCTTAAAGTTCCCATGGCGCCACATTATTCAACAATACCACCTCTGAGCGATTTTGACGCTGAGGCGGTGATTGTGAACCGAAGAGTTTTGCAGCCGGGTTGATTTTGTCGGTTTTAGCTGTAGTCTAAGCGGTCCATTTCGTGGCCCCCGGACTCAGCTCTAACGCTTTGAACGATTGCGCATAAGGGGCTGGACTGGTGCACTTCAAAAATAGTTGGCGCATGTGAATCGTCTCATAGCTGCTGATGATGAGCCAGGGTTTCCGAGCTGCTGCAATAGAGGCTAAAGAGTGGCCACGTGGTCACATAAAGTGGTTCCTTTCGTGCAGCGCTTCTATGGTGGCTGTGTACTGGAGAGATGCTCCGCTGAGGCTTCTCCTAACTCTCGATTCATGCAAGCCGCTGCTTATATAGGCTTCGTTGCTTTTTTGCAGACAACAAGCGGGCGGTGCTGGAGCGGGTACAGGTCCAGTTCGAGGGGGGAGGCAGGCGTCCTCCTCCTACGGGTCAACGTCGGGATCGGGACAGAGCGGCAGGCGCTTTCATCCGTACAATTGAGCAGTGACTTACAAGACTCTCCATGCGATTGTTATGAGTCTTGCTTCTCTAAAGTTGGCTTGCCTGATGTCCGCGGTTGATCCGGTGAAGTCAGCGACTCAAATGATTGTTCTGCGGTCAGACTACAAGCGTTTGTTGGTGGCTCATGTGTGGTGTTTGTTGAGTGACATTCTTTGCATGTCAACAAGTTATGAAGGCTCGCAAATGATGCCACGGGTCCTCCTGAAAATCTGGAGCAAAAAGTTTGCATGGCGAACTTATATAGGCTGTTGACGGCCGTATACTGCTGAGTATGTTGATCTCCCTGCCAGGCTGGTCCGACGGAAACGTGTTCAAAGATTTAGTACTATCTGGCATTCGTATATGCTTGTCCCTACGGGCTCCATCCGACCGTGCAGCTAAATTAACAGCATTCAAATGAGCGGTGCAAACATGCACATCAACCCGAAGCCTGCACTACGAGCTTAGGCCCAAACCGCGGTTTGTACTAAGCCAAGTGTATTTCCTACATGAGCAGCTCAAGTCTCCGTACGTATAATGGCAGGGGCCGGCGCTGCATGACCTCTATGCATGAGCTAGGTCCCCGACACTCTTCATAAATGTTTTTGCAAAGATATGAACCAGGTTCTCAACTGTACGAAGTTGTTTATGTTCGCAGCCGGCCGTGGCTTGCAGGCTCATGCAATATATCATCTCTTGCGCGCTTGAATTAAAGCTGATATTGCAATTTTGAAGGCCAGCCAGGGTCTTTAGTTAAGAAGAAGCAACCATCACAACGTGCACCATGGTGCCAGTCGGCTCTTCTTGAAAGTCGTGTTTTTCGATCAAGCTTGCGCGCGTGATCCGATCTACTTAAAAGATGAGCTAGCTAGTAGGCCCGTCGATCGCTTGGTCCTTGCCGCAAGGAGTCAATCCGTTGCGCTGCTTAATGAACCTAGTTACTATAAGCGCCGACCATCACTGTCTTCGTTTCACGAAATTAAAGAAAAACAACGCGCAGATCGTTACACCGGCCAACCCAAACGTTTCTTATTAGCATGGGATGAACCGAGACAGATCGTGGCCGACCCATATTTTGTGTACGTACGCATGTGCATGATGCAACGTAACGCTTAATTGTCTGCATGCCTGGCATGATGAGGTCGTATGCCTAGCTTACACTAAGTGGGACTTCTGAGGGCGGCAACGCAGTCCCCCGCAAAAGCCGGCTGCAACGCAACAAACCTAAAATGATCATTCGGAGCTGCCGGCCGGGTGCGCCGTAGTCATCCAACGACTGGTCCATCCAATCCGTCCTGATAAAGATAAGTATGTTCCTAGCTGCAAGTTGATCACGAGTTCCGGGTTTCAGCGCGCTGTTACTAAGTTTGAGCGCCTTGAATCCTCACTCTGCTCGAGTTCTCCAGCTATGCTACATAATCAAGTCCTTAACTTACATGAATTAGAGTCTAGATCAAACCAAAGATCAAGGTCCCAGTCACGAAATACTGTGTGACAACTCAATTCACCATCTACAATCTCCGTTCGAGTCAGATTCCTTTTATTACCTGACGTCGGCTTTGCTGCGCGGGGGGATCTGACTACTTGCTACATGCATGCATCCAAAGTCAATGATGATCTAGCTAGCTGAACCATATCCAACTCCCAGGGTTCTGGAAACCAGATGGAATGCATCTCGATCGGTCACCGGATCTAAGCTGCCCGCCTCTATCCAGTCGCCGCATATGCAACTAACCGCCTCGCAATTGTCAAATGATGCGCCCTTTGGCTGCATACCGCACCCTAAACCGTGTACCTGAGTGAGCCAAGTACTGCTGTCCTAGTGTGCGCGAACTCTGTCATACGCTGGCGCCTCTTCGTTGTATAGCCCCGTAACTCCGCAATTCCGTCCTACTTCGTTTGTTCTGTCCGTTGCTAATCCGTTAGTAAGTCCCCTTCCCAGATTTCCCTCTGCCAGAAAATTTGCGGACTCGGCCAATGGGCGGCTTTTGGGCCAGCTAGATGGCCCTTAATCAAGCCCAAAGAGACCCGGGTTAAGCTTCCCAAACCCATACTCTGCCGGTCAACTCAACCAACATCGTCTCCTCAACTCGCACGCAGGCCGGACCATCATTTTACAAGATACAGGCCCGGCTCTGCCCCCTGTCCAAAATTTGGCCAAACCCTACCGGGGCACTCTATAGCTATGCGGGCACCTGCATACTTATATGGACAACATCTTCTGCAGGGTCTGCGTCACGGGGTCCGCGGGGGTCTCGACGGCGTCCTCCTTCTTGCTCAGGATGCCCATCTCCAGCAGGGCTGACGTCAGCTCCGCGAACGTGAAGGGTTTGGTGACGACCGCGCTGAAACCCACTTTCTTGTAGTGCTCGATCTGGTGCGGCATCGCGTCGCCCGTGCACGCGACCGCCTTCAGCGGGTGCTCCTTCTGCAGGACGGCGGCCAGGGCGGTGTCGCCGTTCATCTCGGGCATCTGCAGGGGTTAAGGGCAGGGTTTAGGGTCTCATTTTCGGGTTTAGAGTACGTGGTTTAGATGCTCGGGCGACCGCCTTCAGCGGGTGCTCTTTCTGCAGAACGGCGGCCAGGGGGGTGTCGCCGTTCATCTCGGGCATCTGCAGAGTCTAGGTTCCTTCTTAGAATGACGGTAGGGTATCTGCAATGTAAATAACAAGTGTTTGAACTTTCAGCTTCGTGAGCTATGGTTGGAAATTGCAAAGCATCGTGAGCTGGGGTTTGAAATTGCAAAGCTCGTGTTGTCGGGCGACAGCTTTAACCGATATTCTTCTCGATTTAGCAGACCATGCCGGTTGGGACGTCCAGTACTGTCGTTTGTCTTGGGCAACTCGTTCGGAAGGGCACAGAGCTGGGATCCGGGAATTGGTGCTGCGCCTTCAAATGACATTCTGATTATGGCGCACTTTCACTGAAACGGGTAATTCAAGCAAGCATCGGGCGAAGAAAGGAGCTAAATCGTAAGGGTGCTCTCGGACCCCTCTCTTCCGGTCGCATTCCGTTCCGCTCACCTGGATGTCCAGGATTAGCAGGTCGAACGGATCGCCGCCGCACTCCTTCACGACGTCCGCTCCGTTCCCGACCACCACGGGCGTGATCCCCAGGCGCATCAGCATCGCTTTCAGCGTCATCTGCAGGACCGGGTTATCCTCCGCCACCAGAACCCGCAGGTCGTCTGACGTCAGCACCAGGTCCTCGGGCTTGGGGGCGGGCTCCCGGTGGATCTCCACGTGGGGGGGCCCACTGGTGATCTCCCGCGGCATTTCCGGCATCAACAGCTGGGGGATCCCCCCGTCTCCCCGGGGGGAGTCGTTGCGTCCGACCACAGAGCGGCGCTTCGCCTTGACGGGGGGGTCGATGACGGGCAGAGTGAACCAGAAGGTGGACCCCTGTTTCGGTTTCGAGTCGACGCCCATCTTGCCCCCCATGCGCTTCACCAAACTCTTGCTAATGCACAGCCCGAGTCCGGTCGTTCCGGCGGTCGACGGCCGGAACGTCGCCAGCTGCTCGTACTTCCCGAACAGCTTCCGCTGATCCGTTTCCGAGATCCCGAGCCCAGTGTCCTTCACCGAGAACATGATCTGGCCCTTGGTGGGCTGGGTAACGGTGATCGTTACCGAGCCCTTGTACGTGAACTTGATCGCGTTCGACGTCAGGTTCCCCAGGATCTGACGCACCCTGACGTTGTCGCCCCACAGAACCGCCGCGACGCTGTCCTCAAGCTTGCTCGTAATGATGAGCGACTCGCGCGTGCGGCGGGTCATGCCGGGGAGGGCCTCCTTCGAGAGGAGATCCTTAGCGTACAGCCTGTGCGAAACAGTAGGGAAGAGGCTTTAGGACAGCTCCAAAAGGTACGATTAGATCCAAGTGAATCGAAACAGATTGAAGGTAATCGGATGGGCCTCCTTGGAGAGGAGGCCTTTGGCGTACCGCCTGCGTGAAACAGTAGGAAGACGCTTAGAACAGCTCCAATTGTTTTGATTCAGAGCCTCATTTGATTCAAGAAGGATGGAAACCGGATGGGCCTCCTTAAGAAAGGAGGTCCTTAGCGGACAGCCTGCGCGAAACAGTAAGAAGAGTCTTCAGAAATCAGGACAGCTCCAAAAAAATCGATTCAGAGCCGCCTTTGAATCAAGACGAGGAAGCGAATGGGGCTCCTTTGAAAGCTTTGGGTGTAGCCTGCGCAAAAGTGCTGGGGGAAGTTTCGAAAGAGCTCAAGTGGTCCAGTCAAGAGCAGTGCTCATCGAGCGCCAGGAGCAAGGAACCGGGTTCTCTCCTTGTAGACGGGATCCTTAGCGTACAGCTTGTGCGAGAGTGGAGGAAGATGCCTAAGAAAGCTCCAATTGGCCCAAGGTAGAGCGGGTATCTCCCAAGACAACTTCAGAAGCAAGAATCCGGGGTGGCAACCATAAGAACTAGAGCGACAACGTGATCGGCACCCCGATATGGCGTCTCCAACAGGGCACACCAGGCGAAGAATCTAAATCACCGGTAAGTCGGAACCGTGTTAGCGAGCAGCTCCACAAGCTCGATGAGCTCCACTTCGAGGTGATACCGCGCAGCGCTAATTTACATAGCAAGCGCTGAAAATGAACGCAAACTGAGCTGGGTATTCGAATCAAGCGAAAGAACTAGAGCGAGCACTCACCGGTACGCAGACACCGGGCTGTCGAGCAGCTCCAGGAGCTTAATAAGCTCCAATGTGAGGTGACCAACATGAGAACCCAAGAGAAGCAGAGCCAGAACTACAAGCCAAAGTGGGCCTTCACACCAGATAAAGAACTAGAGCGACGCGCTCACCGGTACGCCGAGACCGTGCTGTCGAGCAGCTCCAGGAGCTCGATGGGCTCCACTTTGAGGTGATACATTCTGAGAGCCAAAACTGAAAAGTCTTGAGCCGGAATTACAAATCAACGTGGGCGTTCACACCAGATGACGTACTAGAGCGACGCACTCACCGGTAGGCCGAGACCGTGCTGTCGAGCAGCTCCGGGAGGTCGATGGGCTCCACTTTGAGGTCGACCTTGCCTTCCTCGATCTTGGACAGGTCCAGCACGTCGTCAACGATCCGCTTCATGATGACGCACTGCGTCAGGATCGTCCCGGTACAGTCCACCGGGTTGGTCGAGCCCTGGCTGGCCAGCACCATCTCCGTGAGCCCGGTGATCGCGCACAGCGGGTTGCGCAGCTCGTGGCACACGAAGCCCAGGAACTCCAGCAGGTTGCCGCGCTCGCGCTCCAGGGCCTTGACCGTCTTTAGTTCGGCCGTAACCGCCCTCTGCAGGGGTAGAGAAAAGCGGGTTTAAGAACTGATTTGGTTCGTTCCACTCGATCTACAGGTTGAAAAGCGTGGGCTTGGAAATAGATTGCCGCGCTCGCGCTCCAGGGCTTTGACCGTCTTTAGTTCGGCCGTAACCGCCCTCTGCGAAGGTTAAAACCGAAGTGGGTTAGGAACCCGGAGTGGTTTAGCGACTTAATTAATCGCAGAATAAGTTTTGCATTGCCGCGCTCGCGCTCCAGGGCCTTGACCGTCTTCAGCTCGGCGGTGACCGCCCTCTGCAGAGGTAGAGAAAAGCGGGTTTAAAAACTGATCTGGGTCACTCAACTCAATCTGGACTAGAAGTGCGCGGACTTATGATCAGGTTGCTGCGCTTGCGCTCAAGGGGCTTGACCGCCCATGGATCAGCCGTAGCCGCCCTCTGCAATTGCGGAAGCCGAAGTAAGTAGGAACTCGAAGCACGCTTCTCTTGAACCTTCACATCGCTTCCTCCGGATCAGTTGAAGGCCAGTCTACGCGTGATCAGCCAGACCAGATCAAAGGCAAAGCCACCTAGGGCGGCCTCGACCGACTTTCTCCTGCACCTTTACGTTCCTTACTCAACGCCAATCTACGCTAAAGTAACCAAACCAGGTTGGCCGCAGTCGCCTCGGCCGACTTCTCCTGCACCGTCAAACCGTTTCATCAAGTACGAGGTTAAAGCCGCTCTATGCCGGAGTTAGTAGACCGGGTTATCCACAAACCCACCCTGGGTCGCCTCGACCGACTTCTCCTGCAGCCTCAAATTGCACTCAGATGCAAAATGAAGGTCGGTTAACGCTGAAGAGCTCAACGATCAACACCGGGTTATCTGCAAACCCACCTGGGTCGCCTCGACCGACTTCTCCTGCAGCTTGAGCAGGCGCGCCATGTCCTCCGCCTGGCTCTGCCGCATGCCCTTCAACTCGCTCTCCATACGGTCCCGCAACCGCTTCGCGCCCGCGATGCTCTCGCGCCGCAGGGCGTCCATCGCGTCCGCGTGCTCCTACAAGATAGCCCGATGAAGATGTTAAGTACGTACTGATTTTGGGTTGGGCTAAGGCCACCCTGAGTCAGGGCAATGTAAGAGAAACGGGTGGGGTAGGTCCGAGAGTTTCGGTAGGGGACGGGTGCCGAGCCCATCAATTTTGCATCTAGGGATTTGATTTGATTGTGAGCCTCAATCTGTGACATGAAGCACCCCTCTGTGTCTTGACCGCTTTTCATTCAAGACGTTAAAAGTTGGTGTGGAATCTCGTTACTTTTGGGGCTTCGAAAGTCCCTCATCCAGCGAGGGTGCTGCCCTACTCTCGCTCGCACTTCTCTCGGGGCTTATATTCAAAACGGAATACCCCACCGACTTACCTTCCGAAGCGCGGACAGCACTCGCTTGTGCGAGTCGACGACCATCTTGATCCGCATCATGCTGTTGGTCTGCTTGGCGCCCTCCTCCTCCTCGATCTTGTCCGCCAGCTCCTTCCGCTGCTTCCTCTCCTCCTCCGTGCCGGAGCCGGAGTTGGAGTCCTCGCCGTAGCCCTCCGTTCCGTTGCCGTGCTCCGGCGGGTGGCGTCCCATGTCGCCGTCGGCGGAAACGCTGGGCGTGGTGGTGCTCGCGGGGTCCGTGGAGACCGACGGGTCGAACTCCGACATGAAGTCGACGAAGTCGTCCTCCAGCTGCGCGAATGCGGGCAAATCAAGAGCGTTATTCTAGCCGCACGATCGCAGGAGAAGCGCCACGTGTCAAGTCGGACACTTCCTTCAGCTGCATGCTTTCATAACAGACCACAACGTATCCAAGAGCGTCCTTCCGGCTGCACTGTCAGAGGCAAACCGCCACGTGTGGACTCAGCATGAGATATCTACTTCCACAGCTGCATGAACTGCGGGAAACTTGCCACGTTTTCGGGACAGCGGCGCAACTGGGAAGGGAGAACGAGGTTTGAACAGCGCTCGGCAAGGCCTGCTGTTCTCAAGGAGTTGACCGGTGCATTTTGGGTACCAGGGTGGCAATCAGAGAGCACGTACGAGAGTTCTCCGCATTGAATGAAAACCCAACAAGAGGGCCGCTGCAAACTTTGCTGCAACTTACAAGGACCAGACATCTCTTGAGCTGGTGACTATTAGAGTCACGGAAACGAACGGTTCAGAACAACTGACAATCCAACGGTTCGACCATCCGTACTTACCTTGAAGTATTCAGTGTAGCATTCCTTTAGGTATCTTTCTGAGTCTGCTTGCGCACAAATCTGCTCAAGCCCATTGTGACGGCCTCACCTGGTTGTTCCACGCGCGGCGCTTGACCTCAATCTCCTTCTGGAAGCGCGCGCGCAGCTTCTTGGCCGTGCGCTTCTGCTTGCGCGTCACCGTCTCCGCGTCCATCTCGAAGCCCGCCGCGCGCCGCGTGCGCGTGTACTGCTGCATGTCCGAGTCCAGGCTGTGCTTCAGCTTCATCAGCTCCAGCTCGTGCTCCGCCTGCAGCTTCTGCACCGCCGCCAGGTGCCCCGCCTCTAGTTTCATCGCGTCGTGCACGCACTTCTGCTCGTACTCGAAGCTCTTGGCCGTCTGCTTCTGGTTCACGAGCTGCCGCTCGCGCAGCTGGTCCCCTTGTTTCGCGTGCGTGACCCTCATATGTTCAATCTCCAGCGCGTGCGCCTTGATCAGGATCGCCTTGGCCTCGGTGGGGATGCTCTTGAGCCGCATGTTGACGGACATCTCCGCGTTGGAGATCGTGCGTTCCTGCCACTGGACGAGCTCCTGCCCCTCGCGTGTGTGCCGCTCTTCCTTCTGCTCGAGCCGCTTGTTGAACGCGTCGCGGTTGCGCTGCAGCTTCAGCGCCTGCTGGAGCGCCAGCGTGTGCGCCGCCTGCAGCTGCTCGAACTTGGCGTCCTCCACCCGCTTGCGCTGGACGTGCTCCTGCAAAACGTAAGCGCAGCCGTTAATTTTGCTCGGGCTTGAGTCCTAGCCGTCGGACTATGTATCTGATCGGTAGACGGTGTCAGAGTCAACGTACCGGAGCTGCTGGCAGCTGTTCGAACTTGGCGTCCTCGACCCGCTTGCGCGGAACATGCTCCTGGGAGACCAGAAAAGCTGAGCCGTCAGATGGATCTAAAGAGGAAATTGAAAAGTCGTAATCCTAAGGCAGCTTGGACCAGCTGCCTCAGCTGCTCGAACTCGGCTCCTACGACCCGNTTGGCCGTCGTGGGGTCTCGCCTTCCGTAGGCGGTAACGG